>JAVLUU010000157.1:0-5000 GCA_032206185.1 Columba guinea
TACTTTTTCTTTCTATCTTTCTTTATGTCTTTCTTTCTTTCTCTCTTTCTGTCTTTTTTTTCTTTTTCTTTTTTCTTTCTTTCTTTCTGTCTTTCTTTATGTCTTTCTTTCTTTTTTCTTTCTTTCTTTCTTTCTTTCTTTTTTTGTTTCTTTTTTCTTTCTTTCTTTCTTTCTTTTTCTTTCTTTCTTTCTTTCTATCTTTCTTTCTTGCTTTCTTTGTTTCTTTTTCTTTCCTCTTCTTTTTTCTTTCTTTCTTTCTTTCTTTCTGTCTTTCTTTCTTTTTTCTTTCTTTCTTTCTTCTTTCTTTCTTCTTTCTTTCTTTCTTTCTTCTTTCTTTCTTTCTTTCTTCTTTCTTTCTTTTTTCTGTCTTTCTTTCTTTCTATCTTTCTTTCTTTCTTTCTTTCTTCTTTCTTTCTTTCTTTTATCTTTCTTTATTTCTGTCTTTCTTTCTTTCCTTTTTCTTTCTTTCTTTCTTCTTTCTTTCTTTCTTTTTTCTTTCATTCTTCTTTCTTTCTTTCTTTCTTTCTCTTTCTTTTTTCTTTCTTTCTTTATTTCTTTCTTCCTTGTTTCTTTTTCTTTCTTTTTCTTTTTTCTTTCTTTCGTTCTTTCTTTCTGTCTTTATTTCTTTTCTTTATCATTCTTTCTTTCTTTCTTTCTTCTTTCTTTCTTTTCTCTTTCTTCTTTCTTTCTCTCTTTCTTTTTTCTTTCTTTCTTTCTTTCTTCTTTCTTTCTCTTTTCTTTCTTTCTTTCTTTCTTCTTTCTTTCTTTCTTCTTTCTTTTTTCTTCTTTCATTCTTTCTTTCTTCTTTCTTTCTTTCTTTTTTCTTTCTTATTTCTTCCTTTCTTTCTTCTTTCTTTCTTTCTTTCGTTCTTTTTTACTTTCTTCTTCTTTTTCTTTCTTTCTATATTCTTTCTTTCTTTCTTCTTTCTTTTTTCTTCTTTCTTTCTTCTTTCTTTCTTTTCGCTTTCTTTCTTTCTTTCTTTTTTCTTTCTTTCTTTCTTTCTTTCTTTCTTTCTTTTTTCTTCCTTTCTGTCTTTCTTTCTTTCTTTTTCTTTCTTTTTCTTTTTTCTTTCTTTCTTTCTGTCTTTCTTTCTGTCTTTCTTTCCTTCTTTTTTCTTTCTTTCTTCTTTCTTTTTTTTTCTTTCTTTCTTTCTTTCTTCCTTTCTTACTTTTTTCTTTCTTTCTTTCGTTATTTCTTTCTTTTTTCTTCTTTCATTCTTTCTTTCTCCTTTCTTTCTTTTCTCTTACTTCTTTCTTTTTTCCTTCTTCTTTTTTCTTTCTTTCATTCTTTCTTTCTTTCTTTGTCTTTCTTTCTTTCTTTCTTTATTTCTTTTTATTTCTTTCATTCTTTCTTATTTCTTTCTTTCTTTGTTTCCTTTTTCTTTCTTTCTTTTTTCTTTCTTTCTTCTTTCTCTCTTCTTTATTTCTTTCTTCTTTCTTTTTCTTCTTTGTTTCTTTCTTCTTTCTTTCTTCCTTTTCTCTTTCTTCTTTCTTTCTTTCTTTCTTTCTTCTTTCTTTCTTTTTTCTGTCTTTCTTCCTTTCTTTCTTTCTTTCTTTGTTTCTTTTTCTTTCTTCTTGTTTTTTCTTTCTTTCTTTATTTCTTCTTGATTTCTTTCTTTTTTCTCTCTTTCTTTCTTTCTTTGACTTTCTTTCTTTATTTCTTTTTATTTCTTTCCTTCTTTCTTCTTTCTTTTTTCTTGCTTTCTTTTTTCTTTCTTTTTTCTTTCTTTCTTTCTTATTTCTTTCTTTTTTTCTATCTTTCTTTCTATCTTTCTTCCTTTCTTTCTTTCTTTCTTTCTTTTTTCTTCTTTCTTTCTTTCTTTCTTGCTTTTTTCTTTATTTTTCTTTCTTTCTTTCTTTCTTTCTTTCTTCTTGCTTTCTTTCTTTCTTTTCTCTTTCTTTATTTCTTTCTTTCTTTGTCTTTCTTTCTTTATTTATTTATTTCTCTTTTTTTCTTTCTTTCTTTCTTTCTTTCTTTCTTTCTTTCTTTCTCTCTTTCTTTCTTTATTTCTTTTTTCTTTCTTTCTTTCCGTCTTTCTTTCTGTCTTTCTTTCTGTCTTTCTTTCTTTTTTTCTATCTTTCTTTCTTTCTTTCTTCCTTTCTTTCTTTTGTTCTTTTTTCTTTCTTTCTTTCTTTCTTTCTTTGTTTCTTTCTTCTTTCTTTTTTCTTCTTTCATTCTTTCTTCTTTCTTTCTTTTCTCTTTTTTCTTTCTTTCTTTCTTTTTTCTTTCTTCTTTCTTTATTTTTTTCTTTCTTTCTTCTTTCTTCTTTCTCTCCTTCTTTCTTTCGTTCTTGTTTTTACTTTCTTCTTTTTTTCTTTCTTTCTTCTTTCTTTCTTTCTTCTTTTTTTCTTCTTTCTTTCTTTCTTCTTTCTTTCATTTCGCTTTCTGTCTTTCTTTCTTTCTTTTTCTTTCTTTCTTTCTTTCTTTCTTTCTTTCTTTCTGTCTTTCTTTTTTATTTCTTTTTTCTTCCTTTCTGTCTTTCTTTCTTTTTCTTTCTTTTTCTTTTTTCTTTCTTTCTTTCTGTCTTTCTTTCTGTCTTTCTTTCCTTCTTTTTTCTTCCTTGCTTTCTTCTTTCTTTGTTTTTTTTCTTTCTTTCTTTCTTTCTTACTTTCTTTCTTTCTTTTTTTTCTACTTTCTTTTTTCTTCTTTCATTCTTTCTTTCTTCTTTCTTTCTTTCTTTTCTCTTACTTCTTTCTTTCTTTTTTCATTCTTCTTTTTTCTTTCTTTCTTTACTTCTTTGTTTCTTTCTTCTTTCTTTCTTTCTTTCTTTCTTCTTTTTTCTTTCTTTCTGTCTTTCTTTCTGTCTTTCTTTCTTCCTTTCTTTCTTTCTTTCCTCTTTCTTTCTTTCTTTTTCTTTCTTTCTTTATGTCTTTCTTTCTTAATTGATTCTTTTTCTTTCTTTTTCTTTTTTTTTTTCTTTCTTTCGTTCTTTCTGTCTTTATTTCTTTCCTTTTTCATTCTTTCTTTTTTTCTTTCTTTCTATCTTTCTTTTTCTTTCTTTCTTTCTTTCTTTTTTCTTTCTGTCTTTCTTTCTTTCTTTCTTTCTTTCTTTTTTCTTTCTTTTCTCTTTCTTTCTTTCTTTCTTCTTTCTTTCTTTCTTTCTTTTTTCTTTCTTTCTTTCTTTTTTCTTTCTTTCTTCTTTCTTTCTTTCTTTCTTTCTTTCTTTCTTTTTTCTTCTTTCTTTCTTTCTTTCTTACTTGTTCTTTCTCTCTTTGTTTATGTCTTTCTTTCTTTTTTCTTTCTTTCTTTCTTTCTTCTTTCTTTCTTTCTTTTTCCTTCTTTCTTTGTCCTTCTTTCTTTCTTTCTTTCGTTCTTTATTTCTTTTTTCTTTCTTTCTTTCTTTCTTCTTTCTTTCTTTCTTTTTTATTCTTCTTTCTTTCTTTTTCTTTGTCTCTTTCTTTCTTTCTTTTTTACTGCTTTCTTTTTTCTTTCTTTTTGCTTTCTTTATTTTTCTCTTTCTTTCTTTCTTTCTTCCTTTTCTTTCTATCTTTCTTAATGTCTTTCTTTCTTTCTTTCTTTCTTTTTTTTCTTTTTCTTTCTTCTTTCTTTCTTTCTGTCTATCTTTCTGTCTTTATTTCTTTCTTTCTTTTTTCTTTCTTTCTTTCTTTTTCTTTCTTTCTTTCTTTCTTTCTTTGTTTCTTTTTCTTTCTTCTTCTTTTTTCTTTCTTTCTGTCTTTCTTTCTGCCTTACTTTTTCTTTCTTTCTTTCTGTCTTTCTTTCTTTCTTCCTTGTTTCTTTTTATTTCTTTTTCTTTTTTCTTTCTTTCTTTCTGTCTTTCTTTCTGTCTTTCTTTATTTCATTTTTTCTTTCTTTCTTTCTTCTTTCTTTTTCCTTTCTTTTTTCTTTCTTTCTTTCTTATTTCTTTCTTCTTTTCTATCTTTCTTTCTATCTTTCTTCCTTTATTTCTTTCTTTGTTCTTTCTTTCTTTCTTTCTTTTTTCTTTCTTTTTCCTTTCTTTCTTTCTTCCTTTCTTTATTTTTCTTTCTTTTTCTTTCTTTCTGTCTTTCTTTCTTTCTTTCTTCCTTGTTTCTTTTTCTTTCTTTTTCTTTTTTCTTTCTTTCTGTCTTTCTTTCTGTCTTTCTTTCTTTCCTTTTTCTTTCATTCTTTCTTTCTTCTTTCGTTCTTTCTTTTCTCTTTCTTCCTTTCTTTCTGTCTTTCTTTTTTCCTTTTTTTTCTTTCTTTCTTTCTTTCTTCTTTCTTTCTTTCTTTTTTCTTTCTTTCTTTCTTTCTTTTTTCTTTCTTTCTTTCTATTTCCTTTCTTTCTTTCTTTTTTCTTTCTTTCTTCTTTCTTTCTTCTATCTTTCTTTCTTCTTTCTTTTTTCTTCTTTCTTTCTTTCTTTCTTTCTTCTGTCTTTCTTTTCTATTTCTTCTTTCTTTCTTTATTCTTTCTTTTTTCTTTCTTTATTCTTTCTTTCTTTCATTCTTTTTTCTTTCTTTTTTCTTTCTTTCTTTCTTTTTCTTTCTTTCTTTCTTTCTTTTTTCTTTCTTTCTTTTTTCTTTCTTTCTTTCTTTCTTCTTTCTTTCTTTCTTCTTTCTTTTTTCTTCTTTCTTTCTTTCTTCTTTCTTTCATTTCGCTTTCTGTCTTTCTTTCTTTCTTTTTCTTTCTTTCTTTCTTTCTTTCTTTCTTTCTTTCTGTCTTTCTTTTTTATTGCTTTTTTCTTCCTTTCTGTCTTTCTTTCTTTTTCTTTCTTTTTCTTTTTTCTTTCTTTCTTTCTGTCTTTCTTTCTGTCTTTCTTTCCTTCTTTTTTCTTCCTTGATTTCTTCTTTCTTTGTTTTTTTTCTTTCTTTCTTTCTTTCTTACTTTCTTTCTTTCTTTTTTTCTACTTTCTTTTTTCTTCTTTCATTCTTTCTTTCTTCTTTCTTTCTTTCTTTTCTCTTACTTCTTTCTTTCTTTTTTCATTCTTCTTTTTTCTTTCTTTCTTTATTTCTTTGTTTCTTTCTTCTTTCTTTCTTTCTTTCTTTCTTCTTTTTTCTTTCTTTCTGTCTTTCTTTCTTTCTG
>JAVLUU010000157.1:7500-247500 GCA_032206185.1 Columba guinea
CTTTCTTTCTTTCTTTTTCTTTCTTTCTTTCTTCCTGTATTTCTTTCTTTCTTTCGTTCTTTCTTTTTATTTCTTTTTATTTTTTCTTTCTTTCTGTCTTTCTGTCTTTCTTTCTTTCTTTCTTTCTTTTTTCTTTCTTTCTCTTTCTTTCTTTTGTCATTCTTTTGTCATTCTTTTTTCTTTCTTTCTTTCTATCTTTATTTCTTTTCTTTCTTTATTTATTTATTTTCTTTATTTATTTATTTATTTCTTTATTTCTTTCTTTCTTTTTTCTTTATTTCTTTCTTTTTTCTTTTATCTTTCTTTCTTTTCCTTTTTTGTTCATTTTTGTCTTTCTTTCTGTCTTTCTTTCTTTCGTCTTTCTTTCTTTCTTTCTTTCTTTCTTTTTCTTTCTTTCATTCTGTCTTTCTTTCTGTCATTCTTTCTTTCGTCTTTCTTTCTTCTTTCTTTCTTTTTACTTACTTTTTTCTTTCTTGCTTTTCTTTCTTTCTGTCTTTCTTTCTTTCTTTTTCTTTCTTTCTTTTTCTTTCTTCCGTCTTTTTTCTTTCTTTCTTTCTTTCTTTTTTCTTTCTTTCTTTCTTTGTTTCTTTTCCTTTCTTTCTTTCTTTCATTCTTTCTTCTTTCTTTCTTCTTTCTTTCTTCTTTCTTTCTTTCTTTCTTCTTTCTTTCTTTCTTTCTTTCTTTCTTTTTCTTTGTTTCTTTCTTTGTTCTTTCTTTCTTTCTTCTTTATTTCTTTCTTTATTTCTTTATTTTTGTTTCTTTATTTCTTTCTTTTATCTTTCTTTCTTTCTTGTTTCTTTCTTTTTCTTTCTTTCTTTCTTTCTTTCTTTCTTTCTTTCTTTCTTTTTTCTTTCTTTCTTTCTTTCTTTCTTCTTTCTTTCTTTCTTTCTTTCTATTCCTTTTTTCTTTCTCTCTTTCTTTCTTTTTTCTTTCTTTCTTCTTTCTTTCATTCTTTCTTTCTTCTTTCTTTCTTTCTCTCTTTTTCTTTCTTTCTTTCCTTCTTTCTTTCTTTCTTTCTTTCTTCTTTCTTTCTTTCTTTATTTATTTTTGTTTCTTTCTTTCTTTCTTTTATCTTTCTTTCATTCTTTCTTGTTTCTTTCTTTTTCTTTCTATCTTTCTTTCTGTCTTTCTTTCTTTCTTATTTCTTTCTGTCTTTCTTTTTTATTTATTTTCTTTATTTCTTTCTTTCTTTATTTCTTTTTTCTTTTTCTCTCTTTCTTTCTTCTTTCTTTTTTCTTTCTTTCTTTCTTTCTTTTTCTTTCTTTCGTTCTTCCTGTCTTTCTTTCTTTTTTCTTTCTTTCTTTCTTCTTTTTTTTTTATTTTTTCTTTAATTTTTCTTTATTTCTTTCTTTCTTCCTTTCTTTCTTTCTTTTCCTTTCTTTCTTTCTGTATTTCTATCTTTCTTTCTTTTTTTTTATTTCTTTCTTTATTTCTGTCTTTCTTTCTGTCTTTCTTTCTTTCTTCTTTCTTTCTTACTCATTTTTCTTTCTATTCTTTGTTTCTTTCTTTCTTTCTTTCTTTCTTCTTTCTTTCTTTTTTCTTTCTTTCATTCTTTCTTTCTTCTTTCTTTTTTCTTTCTCTCTTTCTTTCGTTCTTTCTTCTTTCTTTCTTTCTTTCTTTTTTCTTTCTTTCTTTAGTTTCTCTCTTTCTTTCTTTCCCTTCTTTCTTTTTTCTTTCTTTTCTTTCTTTCTTTCTTTTCTTTCTTTCTTTCTTCTTTCTTTCTTCTTTCTTTCTTTCTTTCTTTTTACTTTCTTTCTTTTCCTTTCTTTCTTTCTTTCTTTTTTCCTTTCTTCTTTCTTTCTTTCTGTCTTTCTTTCTTTCTTTCTTTATAATATTTCATATATATATAATTTATATATAATTTATATATATATAATTTATATATAATTTTATAATATATATTTTTCTTTATAAAGAAAGAAAAAAGAAAGAAAGAAAGAAAGACACAAAAAAGACAAAATGGGAGAAAGAAAGAAAGAGAAAGAAAGAAAGAAGGAAAAAAATAAAGAAAAAATAAAGAAAGAAAAAAGAAAGACGGAAAGAAAGAAGAAAGAAAGAGAAAGAAAGAAAGAAAAAGAAAGAAACGAGAAAGAAAGAAAGAAAGATAAAAGAAAGAAAGAAAAATCAATCAATAAAGAAAGAAAGAAAGAAAGAAGAAAGAAAGAAAGAAAGAAAGAAAGAAAGAAGAAAGAAAGAAAGAAGAAAGAAAGAAAGATTAAAGAAAGAAAAAATAAAGAGAGAATAAAGGAAAAAGAAAGAAAGAGAAAGAAAGAAAAAGAAAGAAAGAAACAAGAAAGAAAGAAAGAAAGAAAAAAGAAAGAAAGAAAAATCAATCAATAAAGAAAGAAAGAAAGAAGAAAGAAAGAAAGAAAGAAAGAAAGGAAAAGAAAGAAAGAAAGAAGAAAGAAAGAAGAAAGAAAGAAAGATTAAAGAAAGAAAGAAAAAATAAAGACAGAAGAAAGAAAAAAGAAAGAAGAAAGAAAGAAAAACTAAAGAAAGAAGAAAGAAAGAAGAAAGAAAGAAAAAAGAAAGAAGAAAGAAAGAAGAAAGAACGGAAGAAAGAAAGAAAGAAAGAAAGAAAGAAAGAAAGAAAGAAAGAAAGAAAGAAAGAAAGAAAGAAAAAAGAAAGAAAGAAAGGAAGAAAGAAAGAAAGAAGAAAGAAAGAAAGAAAGAAAAAAAGAAAGAAAAAAGAAAGAAATACAGAAAGACAGAAGGAAAGAAAGAAAAAAGAATAAGAAAGAAAAAGATAGAAAGAAAGAAAGGCTTTTCATAACATTGCCCTTTTGCCTTGCCGTTCCTTGCCTTGCTTTGCCCTTTGTCTTGCTTTGTTCTTTTGTCTTGCATTGTCTTGCCTGGCTTTGCCCATTTCACTTTCCTTGCCTGCCTTGCTTTACCATTTTGCCTTTCCTTACCTTGCATTAGCCCTTTGCCTTGCTTTGCCTTGCCGTTCTTTGCCCTTTTGCCTTGCCATGTCTTGCCATACCTTGCCCTTATGCCTTGCCTTGCCTTGCATTAGCCTCTTGCCTTGCCTTGCATTGCTATGCCCTTTTGCTTTTCCTTGCAATTCCCTTTTGCCTTGCCTTGCCTTGTCTTTCTTTCCCATTTGACTTGCCTTGCTTAGCTTTGCCGTTTTGCCTTGCCTTGCCTTGGTTTGCCTTTTTGACTTGCCATGCCTTGCTTTGCCCTTTTCCCTTGCCTTTCATTGCCTTGCTTTCCCCATTTGCCTTGCCTTGCTTTGCCCTTTTGCCTTGCCTTGCCTTGCTTTGCCCTTTAGACATGCCTTGCATTGTCTTGCTTTGCCCTTTTGCCTTTCCTTGCTTTTCCCTTTTGCCTTACCCTGCCTAGCCTTACATTGCTCTTTTGCCTTGCCTTGCCTTGCTTTGCCCTTTTGCCTTGCCTTGCTTTTTCATTTTGCCTTGCCTTTCCTTGCCTTGCCTTTCTTTGCCCTTTTGCCTTTCATTGCCTTTCTTTACCCGTTTCTCTTCCCTTACCATGCTTTGCCCTTATGCCTTGCCTTGCCTTGCTTTGCCCATTTACCTTGCCTTGCTTTTCGCTTTTGCCTTTCCTTGCCTTTCCTTTCTCTGCCTTTTTGCCTTGACTTGCCTTGTTTTGCTTTGCCCATTTGCCTCTCCTTGCCTTGCCTTTCTTTGCCTTTTTGCCTTGACTTGCCTTGCTTTACCCGTTTGCTTTGCCTTCCCTTTCTTTGCCCTTTTGCCTTCCCTTGCCTTGTTTTGCCCTTTTGCCTTGCATTAACTTGCTTTACCCTTTTCCCTTTCCTTGCCTTGCCTAGTTTTGCCCTTTTGCCTTGCCTTGCCTTGCCTGGCTCTGCACTTTTGCCTTGCCTTGCTTTGCCCTTTTGCCTTGCCTTGCTTTGCCCTTTTGCGTTGCCTTGCCTTGCTTTGCTCTTTTGTGTTGCCTTTGCATGCCTTGGTTTGCCCTTTTGCCTTGTCTTCCCTTGCCTTTCTTTGCACTTTTGCCTTGCCTTGCTTTGCGTTTTTGTGTTCTCTTGCCTTGCTTTGCCCTTTTGCCTTCCCTTGCGTTGCCTTACTTTCACTTTTCCCTTGCCTTGCCTTGCATTGCATTGCCCTTCTGCCTTGCCTTGCCTTGTCTTTCTTTCCATTTTGTACTTGCCTTGCCTTACTTTGCCCTTTTTCCTTGCCTTACATTGACTGGATCTGCCCTTTTGCGTTGCCTTTTATTGCCCTTTTCCTTTGCCTTGCTTTGCCCTTTTGCCTTTCCCTTATGACTTGCCTTGCTTTGCCCTTTTGCCTTGCCTTGCCTTACTTTGCCGTTTTGCCTTGCCTTGCCTTGCCCTTCTTTTCTCTTTTGCCTTTCCTTGCCTTTCCTTGCTTTGCCCTTTTGCCTTGCGTTTCCTTGCTTTGTTTTGCCCTTTTGCCTTGCATTACCTTGCTTTACCCTTTTCCCTTGCCTTGCCTTGCCTTGCTTTGCCCTTTTGCCTTGCCTTGCCTTGCCTGGCTCTGCCCTTTTGCCTTGCCTTGCCTTGCCTGGCTCTGCCCTTTTGCCTTGCCTTGCTTTGCCCTTTTGCCTTGAATTGCTTTGCCCTTTTGCGTTGCCTTGCCTTGCTTTTCTCTTTTGTGTTGCCTTTGCATGCCTTGGTTTGCCCTTTTGCCTTGACTTCCCTTGCCTTTCTTTGCCCTTTTGCCTTGCCTTGCTTTGCGTTTTTGTCTTCTCTTGCCTTGCTTTGCCCTTTTGCCTTGTCTTCCCTTGCCTTTCTTTGCCCTTTTGCCTTGCCTTGCTTTGCGTTTTTGTCTTCTCTTGCCTTGCTTTGCCCTTTTGCCTTGCCTTCCCTTGCCTTTCTTTGCCATTTTGCGTTTACTTGCCTTGCCTCGGTTTGCCTTTTTGCCTTGCCTTACCTTGCTTTGACCTTTTCCTTTGCCTTTCATTGCCTTGCTCTCCCCATTTTCCTTGCCTTGCTTTGCCCTTTTGCCTTGCCTTTCCTTGCCTTGCTTTTCCCCTTTGGCTTGCCTTGCTTTTTCGCTTGGCCTTGCCTTGCCTTTCCTTTCTTTGCCCTTTTGCCTTGCATTGCCTTGCTTTACCCGTTTGCTTTGCCTTTCCTTGCTTTGCCATTTTGCCTTGCCATGCTTTGCCTTTTTGCCTTACCTTGCCTTGCATTGCCTTTTTGCCTTGCCTTGTCTTGTCTTGCTTTGGCTTTTGACTTTCCTTGCTTAGCTTTGCCCTTTTGCCTTGCCTTGCTTTGCCCTTTTGCCTTTCCTTGCCTTGCCTTGCTTTGCACTTCAGCTTGCCTTGCCTTGCTTTGCTCTTTTGCCTTGCCTTGCCTTGCCTTGCTTTGCTCTTTTGCCTTGCATTCCCTTGCTATTCCCTTTTGCCTTGCCTTGCCTTGCCTTGTTTTGCCGTTTTGCCTTGCCTTCCCTTGCCTTTCTTTGCCCTTTTGCCTTGCCTTGCCTTGTTTTGCCTTTTTACCTTGCAATGCCTTGCTTTGCCCTTTTCCCTTGCCTTTCATTACCTTTCTTTCCCCAATTGCCTTGCCTTGGTTTGCCATTTTGCCTTGCCTTGCCTTGTTTTTCCTTTTTACCTTGCAATGCCTTGCTTTGCCCTTTTCCCTTGCCTTTCATTGCCTTGCTTTCAACATTTGCCTTGCCTTGCTTTGCCCTTTTGCCTTGCCTTGCCTTGCCTTGCTTTGCTCTTTAGACTTGCCTTGCATTGTCTTGGTTTGCCCTTTTGCCTTTCCTTGCTTTACCCTTTTGCCTTACCTTGCCTAGCCTTACTTTGCTCTTTTGCCTTGCCTTGCCTTGCCTTGCTTTGCTCTATAGACTTGCCTTGCATTGTCTTTCTTTGCCCTTTTGCCTTTCCTTGCTTTGCCCTTTTGCCTTGCCTTGCCTAGCCTTACTTTGCTCTTTTGCCTTGCCTTGCCTTGCTTTGCCTTTTGCCTTGCCTTGCTTTTTCATCTTGCCTTGCCTTTCCTTGCCTTGCCTTTCTTTGCTTTTTTGCCTTGCATTGCCCTGCTTTACCCGTTTCTCTAGCCTTGCCATGCTTTGCCCTTTTGCCTTGCCTTGCCTTGCCTTGCTTTTCCCTTTTGCCTTGCCTTGCTTTTTCGCTTGGCCTTGCCTTGCCTTTCCTTCCCTTGCCTTGCTTTTCCCTTTTGCCTTGCCTTGCTTTTTCGCTTGGCCTTGCCTTGCCTTTCCTTCCCTTGCCTTTCTTTGCCCTTTTGCCTTGCATTGCCTTGCTTTACCCGTTTGCTTTGCCTTTCCTTGCTTTGCCATTTTGCCTTGCCATGCTTTGCCTTTTTGCCTTACCTTGCCTTGCATTGCCTTTTTGCCTTGCCTTGTCTTGTCTTGCTTTGGCTTTTGACTTTCCTTGCTTAGCTTTGCCCTTTTGCCTTGCCTTGCTTTGCCCTTTTGCCTTTCCTTGCCTTGCCTTGCTTTGCACTTCAGCTTGCCTTGCCTTGCTTTGCTCTTTTGCCTTGCCTTGCCTTGCCTTGCTTTGCTCTTTTGCCTTGCATTCCCTTGCTATTCCCTTTTGCCTTGCCTTGCCTTGCCTTGTTTTGCCGTTTTGCCTTGCCTTCCCTTGCCTTTCTTTGCCCTTTTGCCTTGCCTTGCCTTGTTTTGCCTTTTTACCTTGCAATGCCTTGCTTTGCCCTTTTCCCTTGCCTTTCATTACCTTTCTTTCCCCAATTGCAATGCCTTGGTTTGCCATTTTGCCTTGCCTTGCATTGCCTTCTTTGCCCTTTTGCCTTGCCTTCCCTTGCCTTTCTTTGCCCTTTTACCTTGCTTGCTTTGCGTCTTTGACTTACCTTAGCTTGCATTGCCCTTTTGCCTTGCCTTGCCTTCTCTTGCTTTCCATTTTGACTTGCCTTATTTAGCTTTGCCCTTTTCCCTTGCCTTGCCTTGTTTTGCCTTTTTGCCTTGCAATGCCTTGCTTTGCCCTTTTCCCTTGCCTTTCATTACATTGCTTTCCCCATTTGCCTTGCCTTGGTTTGCCCTTTTGCCTTCTCTTGCATTGCCTTGCTTTTCCTTTTTAACTTGCATTGCATTGTCTTGCTTTGCCCTTTTGCCTTTCCTAGCTTTGCCTTTTTGCCTTGCCTTGCCTCGCCTTGCTTTGCTCTTTTGCCTTGCCTTGCCTTTCTTTGCCCTTTTGCCTTGCATTGTCTTGCTTTGCCCTTTTGCCTTGCCTTGCTTTTTCATTTTGCCTTGCCTTTCCTTGCCTTGCCTTTCTTTGCCCTTTTGGCTTGCATTGCCCTGCTTTACCCGTTTCTCTTGCCTTGCCATGCTTTGCCCTTTTGCCTTGCCTTGCCTTGCCTTGCTTTGCCCATTTATCTTGCCTTACCTTGCCTTGCTTTTCCCTTTTGCCTTTCCTTGACTTTCCTTTCTTTGCCTATTTGCCTTGACTTGCCTTGCCTTGCTTTGCCCATTTGCCTTTCCATGCCTTGCCTTTCTTTGCCTTTTTGCCTTGCCTTGCCTTGCTTTGCCTGTTTGCTTTGCCTTCCCATTCTTTGCCCTTTTGACTTACATTACCTTGCTTTACCCTTTTCCCGTTTCTTGCTATTCCCTTTTGCCTTGCCTTGCCTTGCATGGCTCTGCCCTTTTGCCTTCCTTGCTTTGCCCTTTTGCCTTGCCTTGCTTTGCCATTTTGCATTGCCTTGCCTTGCTTTGCTCTTTTGTGTTGCCTTTGCGTGCCTTGGTTTGCCCTTTTGCCTTTCCTTCCCTTGCCTTTCTTTGCACTTTTGCCTTGCCTTGCTTTGCGTTTTTGTCTTCTCTTGCCTTGCTTTGCCCTTTTGCCTTCCCTTTCATTGCCTTACTTTCACTTCTCCCTTTCCTTACCTTGCATTGCATTGCCCTTTTGCCTTGCCTTGCCTTGACTGGATCTGCTCTTTTGCGTTGCCTTGTATTGCCCTTTTGCCTTGCCTTGCTTTGTCATTTTGCCTTTCCTTTCCTTGCCTTGCTTTGTTATTTTGCGTTGCCTTACCTTACTTTGCCCATTTGCCTTGCCTTCCCTTGCCTTTCTTTGCCCTTTTGCCTTGACTTGCTTTGCGTTTTTGCCTTACCTTGCCTTGTTTTGCCCTTTTGCCTTGCCTTGCCTTGTCTTGCTTTACCATTTGACTTGCCTTGCTTTGCCCATTTGCCTTGCATTGCCTTGCCTTGTTTTGCCCTTTTGCCTTGCCTTGCCTTGTCTTGCTTTGACCTTTTGCCTTTCCTTGCTTTGCCCTTTTGCCTTGCCTTGCCTTGCCTTGCTTTGCTCTTTTGCCTTGCCTTGCTTTGAGCTTTTGCCTTGCCTTGCGTTGCCTTGCTTCGCTCTTTTGCCTTGCCTTGCTTTGCGCTTTTGCCTTACCTTGCCTTGCATTGCCCTTTTGCCTTGCCTTGCCTTGTCTTGCTTTGCCCTTTTGCCTTGCCTTGCCTTGCTTTGCTCTTTTGCCTTGCCTTACTTTGAGCTTTTGCCTTGCCTTGCGTTGCCTTGCTTCGCTCTTTTGCCTTGCCTTGCTTTGCGCTTTTGCCTTACCTTGCCTTGCATTGCCCTTTTGCCTTGCCTTGCCTTGTCTTGCTTTGCCCTTTTGCCTTGCCTTGCCTTGGTTTGCCTTTTTGCCTTGCCATGCCTTGCTTTGTCCTTTTCCCTTGCCTTTCATTGCCTTGCTTTCCCCATTTGCCTTGCCTTGCTTTGCCCTTTTGCCTTCCCTTGCCTTGCCTTGCTTTGCCCTTTAGACTTGCCTTGCATTGTCTTGCTTTTCCCTTTTGCCTTGCCTTGCCTAGCCTTACTTTGCTCTTTTGCCTTGCCTTGCCTTGCTTTGCCCTTTTGCCTTGCCTTGCTTTTTCATTTTGCCTTGCCTTTCCTTGCCTTGCCTTTCTTTGCCATTTTGCCTTGCATTGCCCTTCTTTACCCGTTTCTCTTTCCTTACCTTACTTTGCCCTTTTGCCTTGCCTTGCCTTGTTTTACCAATTTACCTTGCCTTACCTTGCCTTGCTTTTCCCTTTTGCTTTTCCTTGCCTTTCCTTTCTTTGCCTTTTTGCCTTGACTTGCCTTGCCTTGCTTTGCCCATTTGACTTTCCTTGCCTTGCATTGCCCATTTGCCTTTCGTTGCCTTGCCTTTCTTTGCCTTTTTGCATTGCATTGCCTTGCTTTACCCGTTTGCTTTGCCTTCCCTTTCTTTGCCCTTTTGCCTTGTCTTGCCTTGCCTGGCTCTGCCCTTTTGCCTTGCCTTGCTTTGCCCTTTTGCCTTGCCTTGCTTTGCATATTTGCGTTGCCTTGCTTTGCCCTTTTGCCTTTCCTTGCCTTGCCTTGCTTTGCACTTTGGCTTGCCTTGCCTTGCTTTGCTCTTTTGCCTTGCCTTGCCTTGCCTTGCCTTGCTTTGCGCTTTTGTCTTGCCTTGTCTTGCTTTGCCCTTTTGCCTTGCCTTGCTTTTTCATTTTGCCTTTCCTTTCCTTGCCTTGCCTTTCTTTGACCTTTTTCCTTGTCTTGCCTTGCCTTGCTTTGCCCTTTTGCCTTGCGTTTCCTTGCCTTGTTTTGCCCTTTTGCCTTGCATTACCTTGCTTTACCTTTTTCCCTTTCCTTGCCTTGCCTTGTTTTGCCCTTTTGCCTTGCCTTGCCTTGCCTGGCTCTGCGCTTTTACCTTGCCTTGGTTTGCCCTTTTGCCTTGCCTTGCTTTTTCATTTTGCCTTGCCTTGCTTTTTCATTTTGCCTTGCCTTTCCTTGCCTTGCCTTTCTTTGCCCTTTTGCCTTGCATTGCCCTTCTTTACCCGTTTCTCTTCCCTTGCCATGCTTTGCCCATTTGCCTTGTCTTTCCTGTCTTTGCCTTTTTGCCTTGCCATGCCTTGCTTTGTCCTTTTCCCTTGCCTTTCATTGCCTTGCTTTCCCCATTTGCCTTGCCTTGCTTTGCCCTTTTGCCTTGCCTTGCCTTGCCTTGCTTTGCCCTTTAGACTTGCCTTGCATTGTCTTGCTTTGCCCTTTTGCCTTTCCTTGCTTTGCCCTTTTGCCTTGCCTTTCCTAGCCTTACTTTGCTCTTTTGCCTTGCCTTGCCTTGTCTTGCTTATCCCTTTTGCCTTGCCTTGCCTAGCCTTACTTTGCTCTTTTGCCTTGCCTTGCTTTGCCCTTTTGCCTTGCCTTGCTTTTTCATTTTGCCTTGCCTTTCCTTGCCTTGCCTTTCTTTGCCCTTTTGCCTTGCATTGCCCTTCTTTACCCGTTTCTCTTCCCTTACCTTACTTTGCCCTTTTGCCTTGCCTTGCCTTGCTTTGCCAATTTACCTTGCCTTACCTTGCCTTGCTTTTCCCTTTTGCCTTGCCTTGCCTTGCCTTGCTTTGCCCTTTTGACTTGTCTTGCCTTGCTTTGCTCTTTTGCCTTGCCTTGCCTTGCCTTGTTTTGCCCTTCTGCCTTGCCTTGCCTTACTTTGCTCTTTTGCGTTGCCTTACTTTACTTTGCCCTTTTGCCTTGCCTTCACTTGCCTTTCTTTACCCTTTTGCCTTTCCTTGCTTTCCCTTTTTGCCTTGCCTTTCCTTGCCTTGCTTTGCTCTTTTGCCTTGCCTTGCTTTTTCACTTGGCCATGTCTTGCCTTTCCTTGCCTTGCCTTTCTTTGCCCTTTTGCCTTGCATTTCCTTGCTTTACCCGTTTCTCTTCCCTTACCATGCTTTGCCCTTTTGCCTTGCCTTGCCTTGCTTTGCCCATTTACCTTGCCTTACCCTTCCTTCCTTTTCCGTTTTGCCTTTCCTTGCCTTTCCTTTCTTTGCCTTTTTGCCTTGCCTTGCCTTGCTTTAACCGTTTGCTTTCCCTTCCCTTTCTTTACCCTTTTGCCTTGCCTTGCTTTGCTGTTTTGCTTTGCCTTGCCTTGCCTAGCTATTCCCTTTTGCCTTGCCTTGCCTTGCTTTGCCCTTTTACCTTGCATTACCTTGCTTTACCCTTTTCCCTTTCCTTGCCTTGCCTTGCTTTGCCCTTTTGCCTTGCCTTCCTTTGCTCTTTTGTGTTGCCTTTGAATGCCTTGGTTTGCACTTTTGCCTTGCCTTCCCTTGCCTTTCTTTGCCCTTTTGCCTTGCCTTGCTTTGCGTTTTTGCCTTACCTTGCCTTGCATTGCCCTTTTGCCTTGCCATGCCTTGTCTTGCTTTCTCTTTTGACTTGCCTTGCTTAGCTTTGCCCTTTTCCCTTGCCTTGCCTTGCCTTGCTTTGCCCTTTTGCCTTGCCTTGCATTGTCTTCCTTTGCCCTTTTGCCTTTCATTGCTTTGCCCTTTTGCCTTGCCTTGCCTAGCCTTACTTTGCTCTTTTGCCTTACCTTGCCTTTCTTTGCCCTTTTGCCTTGCATTGCCTTTCTTTACCCTTTTGCCTTGCCTTACCTTGCTTTGCCGTTTTCCTTTGCCTTGCCTTGCCTTGCTATTCCCTTTTGCCTTGCCTTGCCATGCTTTGCCCTTTTGCCTTGCATTACCTTGCTTTACCCTTTTCCCTTTCCTTGCCTTGCCTTGCTTTGCCCTATTGCCTTGCCTTGCTTTTCCCTTTTGCGTTGCCTTGCCTTGCTTTGCTCTTTTGTGTTGCCTTTGCATGCCTTGGTTAGCACTTTTGCCTTGCCTTCCCTTGCCTTTCTTTGCCCTTTTTCCTTGCCTTGCTTTGCGTTTTTGCCTTACCTTGCCTTGCATTGCCCTTTTGCCTTGCCTTGCTTTGCCTTTTTGCCTTACCTTGCCTTGCTTTGCCCATTTACCTTGCCTTCCCTTGCCTTGCTTTTCCCTTTTGCCTTTCCTTGCCTTTCATTTCTTTGCCCTTTTCCCTTGACTTGCCTTGCCTTGCTTTCCCCATTTGCCTTGCCTTGCCTTGCCCTTTTGCCTTGCCTTGCCTTGCTTTGCCCATTTACCTTGCCTTACCTTGCCTTGCTTTTCCCTTTTGCCTTTCTTTGCCTTTCCTTTCTTTGCCTTTTTGCCTTGCCTTGCCTTGCTTTACCCGTTTGCTTTGCCTTACCTTGCCTTGCTATTCCCGTTTGCCTTGCCTTGCCTTGCCTTGTTTTGCCCTTTTCCCTTGCATTTCCTTGCTTTACCCTTTTCTCTTTCCTTGCCTTGCCTTGCCTTGCCCTTTTGCCATGCCTTGCTTTGCCCTTTTGCCTTGCCTTTCATTGCCTTGCTTTCCCCATTTGCCTTGCCTTGCTTTGCCCTTTCGCCCTGCCTTGCCTTGCCTTGCTTTGCCCTTTAGACTTGCCTTGCATTGTCTTCCTTTGCCCTTTTGCCTTGCCTTGCCTAGCCTTACTTTGCTTTTTTGCCTTGCATTGCATTTCTTTGCCCTTTTGCCTTGCATTGCCTTTCTTTACCCGTTTCTCTTCCCTTACCATGCTTTGCCCTTTTGCCTTGCCTTGCCTTACTTTGCCCAGTTACCTTGCCTTACCTTTCCTTGCTTTTCCATTTTGCCTTTCCTTGCCTTTCCTTTCTTTGCCTTTTTGCCTTGCCTTGCCTTGCTTTAACCGTTTGCTTTGCCTTCCCTTTCTTTACCCTTTTGCTTTGCCTTGCCTTGCCTTGCTATTCCCTTTTGCCTTGCCTTGCCTTGCTTTGCCCTTTTGCCTTGCATTTCCTTGCTTTACCCTTTTCCCTTTCCTTGACTTGCCTTGCATTGCCCTTTTGCCTTTCATTGCTTTGCCCTTTTGCCTTGCCTTGCCTAGCCTTACTTTGCTCTTTTGCCTTACCTTGCCTTTCTTTGCCTTTCTTTGCCTTTTTGCCTTGCCTTCCCTTGCTTTACCCGTTTGCTTTGCCTTCCCTTTCTTTACCATTTTGCCTTGCCTTGCCTTTCTTTGCCGTGTTGCTTTGCCTTGCCTTGCCTTGCATTCCCTTTTGCCTTGCCTTGCCTTGCCTTGTTTAGCCCTTTTGCCTTGCATTACCTTGCTTTACCCTTTTCCCTTTCCTTGCCTTGCCTTGCTTTGCCATTTTGCCTTGCCCTGCTTTGCCCTTCTGCGTTGCCTTGCCTTGCTTTGCTCTTTTGTGCTGCCTTTGCATTCCTAGGTTTGCACTTTTATGTTGCCTTCCCTTGCCTTTCTTTGCCCTTTTGCCTTGCATTGCCTTGATTTAACCGTTTGCTTTGCCTTGCCTTGCTTTGCCATTTTGCCTTGCCTTGCTTTGCGTTTTTGCCTTACCTTGCCTTGCATTGCCCTTTTGCCTTGCCTTGCCTTTTCTTGCTTTCCCTTTTGACTTTCCTTGCTTAGCTTTGCCCTTTTGCCTTGCATTTCCTTGGTTTGCCTTCATGCCTTGCCATGCCTTGCTTTGCCCTTTTCCCTTGCCTTTCATTGCCTTGCTTTCCCCATTTGCCTTGCCTTGCTTTGCCCTTTAGACTTGCCTTGCATTGTCTTCCTTTGCCCTTTTGCCTTTCATTGCTTTGCCCTTTTGCCTTGCCTTGCCTAGCCTTACTTTGCTCTTTTGCCTTACCTTGCCTTTCTTTGCCCTTTTGCCTTGCATTGCCTTTCTTTACCCGTTTCTCTTCCATTACCATGCTTTGCCCTTTTGCCTTGCCTTGCCTTGCTTTGCCCATTTACCTTGCCTTACCTTTCCTTGCTTTTCCGTTTTGCCTTTCCTTGCCTTTCCCTTCTTTGCCTTTTTGCCTTGACTTGCCTTGCCTTGCTTTGCCCATTTGCCTTTCCTTTCTTTGCCTTTCTTTGCCTTTTTGCCTTCCCTTGCCTTGCTTTACCCATTTGCTTTGCCTTCCCTTTCTTTACCCTTTTGCCTTGCCTTGCCTTGCTTTGCCCTTTTGCTTTGCCTTGCCTTGCATTGCTATTCCCTTTTGCCTTGCCTTGCCTTGCCTTGCTTTGCCATTTTGCCTTGCCCTGCTTTGCGTTTTTGCCTTACCTTGCCTTGCATTGCCCTTTTGCCTTGCCATGCCTTGTCTTGTTTTCCCTTTTGGCTTGCCTTGCTTAGCTTTGCCCTTTTCCCTTGCCTTTCCCTTCTTTGCCTTTTTCCCTTTACTTGCCTTGCCTTGCTTTGCCCATTTCCCTTTCCTTTCTTTGCCTTTCTTTGCCTTTTTGCCTTGCCTTGCCTTGCTTTAACCGTTTGCTTTGCCTTCCCTTTCTTTACCCTTTTGCCTTGCCTTGCCTTGCTTTGCCCTTTTGCGTTGCCTTGCCTTGCTTTGCTCTTTTGTGCTGCTTTTGCATGCCTTGGTTTGCACTTTTGTGTTGCCTTCCCTTGCCTTTCTTTGCCCTTTTTCCTTGCCTTGCTTTGCGTTTTTGCCTTACCTTGCCTTGCATTGCCCTTTTGCCTTGCCATGCCTTGTCTTTTTTTCCCTTTTGGCTTGCCTTGCTTAGCTTTGCCCTTTTCCCTTGCCGTGCCTTGGTTTGCCTTTTTACCTTGCAATGCCTTGCTTTGCCCTTTTCCCTCGCCTTTCATTACCTTGCTTTCCCCATTTGCCTTGCCTTGGTTTGCCCTTTTGCCTTCTCTTGCATTGCCTTGCTTTGCCCTTTTGACTTGCCTTGCATTGTCTTGCTTTGCCCTTTTGCCTTTCCTTGCTTTGCCCTTTTGCCTTGCCTTGCCTCGCCTTGCTTTGCTCTTTTGCCTTGCCTTGCCTTGCTTTGCCCTTTTGCTTTGCCTTGCTTTTTCATTTTACCTTGCCTTTCCTTGCCTTGCCTTTCTTTGCCCTTTTCCCTTGCATTGCCCTTCTTTACCCGTTTCTCTTCCCTTACCATGCTTTGCTCTTTTGCCTTGCCTTGCCTTGCTTTGACCTTTTTCCTTGCCTTGCATTGTCTTGCTTTGCCCTTTTGCCTTTCCTTGCTTTGCCTTTTTGCCTTGCCTTGCCTTTTTGCCTTGCCTTGCCTTGCCTTACCTTGCTCTTTTGCCTTGCCTTGCTTTTTCACTTGGCCTTGTCTTGCCTTTCCTTGCCTTGCCTTTCTTTGCCCTTTTGCCTTGCATTGCCTTGCTTTACCCGTTTGCTTTGCCTTGCCTTGCATTGCCATTTTGCCTTGTCTTGCATTGTCTTGCTTTCACTTTTGACTTTCCTTGCTTAGCTTTGCCCTTTTGCCTTGCCTTGCCTTGGTTTGCCTTTATGCCTTGCCATGCCTTGCTTTGCCCTTTTCCCTTGCCTTTCATTGCCTTGCTTTCAAATTTGCCTTTCCTTGCTTTGCCCTTTTGCCTTGCCTTGCCTTGCCTTGCTTTGCCTTTTAGACTTGCCTTGCATTGTCTTCCTTTGCCCTTATGCCTTTCCTTGCTTTGCCCTTTTGCCTTGCCTTGCCTAGCCTTACTTTGCTCTTTTGCCTTACCTTGCCTTTCTTTCCCCTTTTGCCTTGCATTGCCTTTCTTTACCCGTTTCTCTTCCCTTACCATGCTTTGCCCTTTTGCCTTGCCTTGCCTTGCTTTGCCCATTTACCTTGCCTTACCTTTCCTTGCTTTTCCGTTTTGCCTTTCCTTGCCTTTGCTTTATTTGCCTTTTTGCCTTGACTTGCCTTGCCTTGCTTTGCCCATTTGCCTTTCCTTTCTTTGCCTTTTTTTGCCTTTTTGCCTTGCCTTGCCTTGCTTTACCCGTTTGCTTTGCCTTCCCTTTCTTTACCCTTTTGCCTTGCCTTGCCTTGCTTTGCCGTGTTGCTTTGCCTTGCCTTGCCTTGCCTTTTCTTGCTTTCCCTTTTGACTTTCCTTGCTTAGCTTTGCCCTTTTGCCTTGCATTTCCTTGGTTTGCCTTCATGCCTTGCCATGCCTTGCTTTGCCCTTTTCCCTTGCCTTTCATTGCCTTGCTTTCCCCATTTGCCTTGCCTTGCTTTGCCCTTTAGACTTGCCTTGCATTGTCTTCCTTTGCCCTTTTGCCTTTCATTGCTTTGCCCTTTTGCCTTGCCTTGCCTAGCCTTACTTTGCTCTTTTGCCTTACCTTGCCTTTCTTTGCCTTTCTTTGCCTTTTTTCCTTGCCTTCCCTTGCTTTACCCGTTTGCTTTGCCTTCCCTTTCTTTACCATTTTGCCTTGCCTTGCCTTGCTTTGCCGTGTTGCTTTGCCTTGCCTTGCCTTGCATTCCCTTTTGCCTTGCCTTGCCTTGCCTTGTTTTGCCCTTTTGCCTTGCATTACCTTGCTTTACCCTTTTCCCTTTCCTTGCCTTGCCTTGCTTTGCCCTTTTGCCTTGCCCTGCTTTGCCCTTCTGCTTTGCCTTGCCTTGCTTTGCTCTTTTGTGCTGCCTTTGCATGCCTTGGTTTGCACTTTTGTGTTGCCTTCCCTTGCCTTTCTTTGCCCTTTTGCCTTGCATTGCCTTGATTTAACCGTTTGCTTTGCCTTGCCTTGCTTTGCCATTTTGCCTTGCCTTGCTTTGCGTTTTTGCCTTACCTTGCCTTGCATTGCCCTTTTGCCTTGCCTTGCCTTTTCTTGCTTTCCCTTTTGACTTTCCTTGCTTAGCTTTGCCCTTTTGCCTTGCATTTCCTTGGTTTGCCTTCATGCCTTGCCATGCCTTGCTTTGCCCTTTTCCCTTGCCTTTCATTGCCTTGCTTTCCCCATTTGCCTTGCCTTGCTTTGCCCTTTAGACTTGCCTTGCATTGTCTTCCTTTGCCCTTTTGCCTTTCATTGCTTTGCCCTTTTGCCTTGCCTAGCATTACTTTGCTCTTTTGCCTTACCTTGCCTTTCTTTGCCCTTTTGCCTTGCATTGCCTTTCTTTACCCGTTTCTCTTCCATTACCATGCTTTGCCCTTTTGCCTTGCCTTGCCTTGCTTTGCCCATTTACCTTGCCTTACCTTTCCTTGCTTTTCCGTTTTGCCTTTCCTTGCCTTTCCCTTCTTTGCCTTTTTGCCTTGACTTGCCTTGCCTTGCTTTGCCCATTTGCCTTTCCTTTCTTTGCCTTTCTTTGCCTTTTTGCCTTGCCTTGCCTTGCTTTACCCATTTGCTTTGCCTTCCCTATCTTTACCCTTTTGCCTTGCCTTGCCTTGCTTTGCCCTTTTGCTTTGCCTTGCCTTGCATTGCTATTCTCTTTTGCCTTGCCTTGCCTTGCCTTGCTTTGCCCTTTTGCCTTGCATTACCTTGCTTTACCCTTTTCCCTTTCCTTGCCTTGCCTTGCTTTGCCCTTTTGCCTTGCCCTGCTTTGCGTTTTTGCCTTACCTTGCCTTGCATTGCCCTTTTGCCTTGCCATGCCTTGTCTTGTTTTCCCTTTTGGCTTGCCTTGCTTAGCTTTGCCCTTTTCCCTTGCCTTGCCTTGGTTTGCCTTTTTACCTTGCAATGCCTTGCTTTGCCCTTTTCCCTCGCCTTTCATTACCTTGCTTTCCCCATTTGCCTTGCCTTGGTTTGCCCTTTTGCCTTCTCTTGCATTGCCTTGCTTTGCCCTTTTGACTTGCCTTGCATTGTCTTGCTTTGCCCTTTTGCCTTTCCTTGCTTTGCTCTTTTGCCTTGCCTTGCCTTGCTTTGCCCTTTTGCTTTGCCTTGCTTTTTCATTTTACCTTGCCTTTCCATGCCTTGCCTTTCTTTGCCCTTTTCCCTTGCATTGCCCTTCTTTACCCGTTTCTCTTCCCTTACCATGCTTTGCCCTTTTGCCTTGCCTTGCCTTGTTTTGCCCTTTTTCCTTGCCTTGCATTGTCTTGCTTTGCCCTTTTGCCTTTCCTTGCTTTGCCTTTTTGCCTTGCCTTGCCTTGCCTTACCTTGCTCTTTTGCCTTGCCTTGCTTTTTCACTTGGCCTTGTCTTGCCTTTCCTTGCCTTGCCTTTTTTTGCCCTTTTGCCTTGCATTGCCTTGCTTTACCCGTTTGCTTTGCCTTGCCTTGCTTTGCCATTTTGCCTTGTCTTGCATTGTCTTGCTTTCACTTTTGACTTTCCTTGCTTAGCTTTGCCCTTTTGCCTTGCCTTGCCTTGGTTTGCCTTTATGCCTTGCCGTGCCTTGCTTTGCCCTTTTCCTTTGCCTTTCTTTGCCTTGCTTTCCCAATTTGCCTTTCCTTTCTTTGCCTTTTTGCCTTGACTTGCCTTGCCTTGCTTTGCGCGTTTGCCTTTCCTTGCCTTGCCTTTCTTTGCCTTTTTGCCTTGCTTTAACCGTTTGCTTTGCCTTCCCTTTCTTTACCCTTTTGCCTTGCCTTGCCTTGCTTTGACGTTTTGCTTTGCCTTGCCTTGCCTTGCTTTTCCCTTTTGCCTTGCCTTGCCTTGTTTTGCCCTTTTGACTGGCATTTCCTTGCTTTACCCTTTTCCCTTTTCTTGCCTTGCCTTGCCCTTCTTTTCTCTTTTGCCTTTCCTTGCCTTGCCTTGCTTTGCCCTTTTGCCTTGCATTGCCTTGCTTTACCCGTTTGCTTTGCCTTGCCTTGCATTGCCATTTTGCCTTGTCTTGCATTGTCTTGCTTTCACTTTTGACTTTCCTTGCTTAGCTTTGCCCTTTTGCCTTGCCTTGCCTTGGTTTGCCTTTATGCCTTGCCATGCCTTGCTTTGCCCTTTTCCTTTGCCTTTCTTTGCCTTGCTTTCCCCATTTGCCTTGCCTTGCTTTGCCCTTTTCCCTTGCCTTGCCTTGCCTTGCTTTGCCCATTTACCTTGCCTTACCTTTCCTTGCTTTTCCGTTTTGCCTTTCCTTGCCTCGCTTTACTCGTTTGCTTTGCCTTCACTTTCTTTACTCTTTTGCCTTGCCTTGCCTTGCTTTGCCGTGTTGCTTTGCCTTGCCTTGCCTTGCATTCCCTTTTGCCTTGCCTTGCCTTGCCTTGTTTTGCCCTTTTGCCTTGCATTACCTTGCTTTACCCTTTTCCCTTTCCTTGCCTTGCCTTGCTTTGCCCTTTTGCCTTGCCCTGCTTTGCCCTTCTGCGTTGCCTTGCCTTGCTTTGCTCTTTTGTGCTGCCTTTGCATGCCTTGGTTTGCACTTTTGTGTTGCCTTCCCTTGCCTTTCTTTGTGCCCTTTTGCCTTGCATTGCCTTGCTTTAACCGTTTGCTTTGCCTTGATTTGCTTTGCGTTTTTGCCTTACCTTGCCTTGCATTGCCCTTTTGCCTTGCCTTGCCTTTTCTTGCTTTCCCTTTTGACTTTCCTTGCTTAGCTTTGCCCTTTTGCCTTGCATTTCCTTGGTTTGCCTTCATGCCTTGCCATGCCTTGCTTTGCCCTTTTCCCTTGCCTTTCATTGCCTTGCTTTCCCCATTTGCCTTGCCTTGCTTTGCCCTTTAGACTTGCCTTGCATTGTCTTCCTTTGCCCTTTTGCCTTTCATTGCTTTGCCCTTTTGCCTTGCCTTGCCTAGCCTTACTTTGCTCTTTTGCCTTACCTTGCCTTTCTTTGCCCTTTTGCCTTGCATTGCCTTTCTTTACCCGTTTCTCTTCCATTACCATGCTTTGCCCTTTTGCCTTGCCTTGCCTTGCTTTGCCCATTTGCCTTTCCTTTCTTTGCCTTTCTTTGCCTTTTTGCCTTGCCTTGCCTTGCTTTACCCGTTTGCTTTGCCTTCCCTTTCTTTACCCTTTTGCCTTGCCTTGCCTTGCTTTGCCCTTTTGCTTTGCCTTGCCTTGCATTGCTATTCCCTTTTGCCTTGCCTTGCCTTGCCTTGCTTTGCCCTTTTCCTTTGCCTTTCTTTGCCTTGCTTTCCCCATTTGCCTTGCCTTGCTTTGCCCTTTTCCCTTGCCTTGCCTTGCCTTGCTTTGCCCATTTACCTTGCCTTACCTTTCCTTGCTTTTCCGTTTTGCCTTTCCTTGCCTCGCTTTACTCGTTTGCTTTGCCTTCACTTTCTTTACTCTTTTGCCTTGCCTTGCCTTGCTTTGCCGTGTTGCTTTGCCTTGCCTTGCCTTGCATTCCCTTTTGCCTTGCCTTGCCTTGCCTTGTTTTGCCCTTTTGCCTTGCATTACCTTGCTTTACCCTTTTCCCTTTCCTTGCCTTGCCTTGCTTTGCCCTTTTGCCTTGCCCTGCTTTGCCCTTCTGCGTTGCCTTGCCTTGCTTTGCTCTTTTGTGCTGCCTTTGCATTCCTTGGTTTGCACTTTTGTGTTGCCTTCTTTTGCCTTTCTTTGCCCTTTTGCCTTGCATTGCCTTGATTTAACCGTTTGCTTTGCCTTGCCTTGCTTTGCCATTTTGCCTTGCCTTGCTTTGCGTTTTTGCCTTACCTTGCCTTGCATTGCCCTTTTGCCTTGCCTTGCCTTTTCTTGCTTTCCCTTTTGACTTTCCTTGCTTAGCTTTGCCCTTTTGCCTTGCATTTCCTTGGTTTGCCTTCATGCCTTGCCATGCCTTGCTTTGCCCTTTTCCCTTGCCTTTCATTGCCTTGCTTTCCCCATTTGCCTTGCCTTGCTTTGCCCTTTAGACTTGCCTTGCATTGTCTTCCTTTGCCCTTTTGCCTTTCATTGCTTTGCCCTTTTGCCTTGCCTTGCCTAGCCTTACTTTGCTCTTTTGCCTTACCTTGCCTTTCTTTGCCCTTTTGCCTTGCATTGCCTTTCTTTACCCGTTTCTCTTCCATTACCATGCTTTGCCCTTTTGCCTTGCCTTGCCTTGCTTTGCCCATTTACCTTGCCTTACCTTTCCTTGCTTTTCCGTTTTGCCTTTCCTTGCCTTTCCCTTCTTTGCCTTTTTGCCTTGACTTGCCTTGCCTTGCTTTGCCCATTTGCCTTTCCTTTCTTTGCCTTTCTTTGCCTTTTTGCCTTGCCTTGCCTTGCTTTACCCGTTTGCTTTGCCTTCCCTTTCTTTACCCTTTTGCCTTGCCTTGCCTTGCTTTGCCCTTTTGCGTTGCCTTGCCTTGCATTGCTATTCCCTTTTGCCTTGCCTTGCCTTGCCTTGCTTTGCCCTTTTGCCTTGCATTACCTTGCTTTACCCCTTTCCCTTTCCTTGCCTTGCCTTGCTTTTCCCTTTTGCCTTGCCCTGCTTTGCGTTTTTGCCTTACCTTGCCTTGCATTGCCCTTTTGCCTTGCCATGCCTTGTCTTGTTTTCCCTTTTGGCTTGCCTTGCTTATCTTTGCCCTTTTCCCTTGCCTTGCCTTGGTTTGCCTTTTTACCTTGCAATGCCTTGTTTTGCCCTTTTCCCTCGCCTTTCATTACCTTGCTTTCCCCATTTTCCTTGCCTTGGTTTGCCCTTTTGCCTTCTCTTGCATTGCCTTGCTTTGCCCTTTTGACTTGCCTTGCATTGTCTTGCTTTGCCCTTTTGCCTTTCCTTGCTTTGCCCTTTTGCCTTGCCTTGCCTCGTCTTGCTTTGCTCTTTTGCCTTGCCTTGCCTTGCTTTGCCCTTTTGCTTTGCCTTGCTTTTTCATTTTACCTTGCCTTTCCTTGCCTTGCCTTTCTTTGCCCTTTTCCCTTGCATTGCCCTTCTTTACCCGTTTCTCTTCCCTTACCATGCTTTGCTCTTTTGCCTTGCCTTGCCTTGCTTTGACCTTTTTCCTTGCCTTGCATTGTCTTGCTTTGCCCTTTTGCCTTTCCTTGCTTTGCCTTTTTGCCTTGCCTTGCCTTTTTGCCTTGCCTTGCCTTGCCTTACCTTGCTCTTTTGCCTTGCCTTGCTTTTTCACTTGGCCTTGTCTTGCCTTTCCTTGCCTTGCCTTTCTTTGCCCTTTTGCCTTGCATTGCCTTGCTTTACCCGTTTGCTTTGCCTTGCCTTGCATTGCCATTTTGCCTTGTCTTGCATTGTCTTGCTTTCACTTTTGACTTTCCTTGCTTAGCTTTGCCCTTTTGCCTTGCCTTGCCTTGGTTTGCCTTTATGCCTTGCCATGCCTTGCTTTGCCCTTTTCCTTTGCCTTTCTTTGCCTTGCTTTCAAATTTGCCTTTCCTTGCTTTGCCCTTTTGCCTTGCCTTGCCTTGCCTTGCTTTGCCTTTTAGACTTGCCTTGCATTGTCTTCCTTTGCCCTTATGCCTTTCCTTGCTTTGCCCTTTTGCCTTGCCTTGCCTAGCCTTACTTTGCTCTTTTGCCTTACCTTGCCTTTCTTTCCCCTTTTGCCTTGCATTGCCTTTCTTTACCCGTTTCTCTTCCCTTACCATGCTTTGCCCTTTTGCCTTGCCTTGCCTTGCTTTGCCCATTTACCTTGCCTTACCTTTCCTTGCTTTTCCGTTTTGCCTTTCCTTGCCTTTGCTTTATTTGCCTTTTTGCCTTGACTTGCCTTGCCTTGCTTTGCCCATTTGCCTTTCCTTTCTTTGCCTTTTTTTGCCTTTTTGCCTTGCCTTGCCTTGCTTTACCCGTTTGCTTTGCCTTCCCTTTCTTTACCCTTTTGCCTTGCCTTGCCTTGCTTTGCCGTGTTGCTTTGCCTTGCCTTGCCTTGCCTTTTCTTGCTTTCCCTTTTGACTTTCCTTGCTTAGCTTTGCCCTTTTGCCTTGCATTTCCTTGGTTTGCCTTCATGCCTTGCCATGCCTTGCTTTGCCCTTTTCCCTTGCCTTTCATTGCCTTGCTTTCCCCATTTGCCTTGCCTTGCTTTGCCCTTTAGACTTGCCTTGCATTGTCTTCCTTTGCCCTTTTGCCTTTCATTGCTTTGCCCTTTTGCCTTGCCTTGCCTAGCCTTACTTTGCTCTTTTGCCTTACCTTGCCTTTCTTTGCCTTTCTTTGCCTTTTTTCCTTGCCTTCCCTTGCTTTACCCGTTTGCTTTGCCTTCCCTTTCTTTACCATTTTGCCTTGCCTTGCCTTTCTTTGCCGTGTTGCTTTGCCTTGCCTTGCCTTGCATTCCCTTTTGCCTTGCCTTGCCTTGCCTTGTTTTGCCCTTTTGCCTTGCATTACCTTGCTTTACCCTTTTCCCTTTCCTTGCCTTGCCTTGCTTTGCCCTTTTGCCTTGCCCTGCTTTGCCCTTCTGCTTTGCCTTGCCTTGCTTTGCTCTTTTGTGCTGCCTTTGCATGCCTTGGTTTGCACTTTTGTGTTGCCTTCCCTTGCCTTTCTTTGCCCTTTTGCCTTGCATTGCCTTGATTTAACCGTTTGCTTTGCCTTGCCTTGCTTTGCCATTTTGCCTTGCCTTGCTTTGCGTTTTTGCCTTACCTTGCCTTGCATTGCCCTTTTGCCTTGCCTTGCCTTTTCTTGCTTTCCCTTTTGACTTTCCTTGCTTAGCTTTGCCCTTTTGCCTTGCATTTCCTTGGTTTGCCTTCATGCCTTGCCATGCCTTGCTTTGCCCTTTTCCCTTGCCTTTCATTGCCTTGCTTTCCCCATTTGCCTTGCCTTGCTTTGCCCTTTAGACTTGCCTTGCATTGTCTTCCTTTGCCCTTTTGCCTTTCATTGCTTTGCCCTTTTGCCTTGCCTAGCATTACTTTGCTCTTTTGCCTTACCTTGCCTTTCTTTGCCCTTTTGCCTTGCATTGCCTTTCTTTACCCGTTTCTCTTCCATTACCATGCTTTGCCCTTTTGCCTTGCCTTGCCTTGCTTTGCCCATTTACCTTGCCTTACCTTTCCTTGCTTTTCCGTTTTGCCTTTCCTTGCCTTTCCCTTCTTTGCCTTTTTGCCTTGACTTGCCTTGCCTTGCTTTGCCCATTTGCCTTTCCTTTCTTTGCCTTTCTTTGCCTTTTTGCCTTGCCTTGCCTTGCTTTACCCATTTGCTTTGCCTTCCCTATCTTTACCCTTTTGCCTTGCCTTGCCTTGCTTTGCCCTTTTGCTTTGCCTTGCCTTGCATTGCTATTCTCTTTTGCCTTGCCTTGCCTTGCCTTGCTTTGCCCTTTTGCCTTGCATTACCTTGCTTTACCCTTTTCCCTTTCCTTGCCTTGCCTTGCTTTGCCCTTTTGCCTTGCCCTGCTTTGCGTTTTTGCCTTACCTTGCCTTGCATTGCCCTTTTGCCTTGCCATGCCTTGTCTTGTTTTCCCTTTTGGCTTGCCTTGCTTAGCTTTGCCCTTTTCCCTTGCCTTGCCTTGGTTTGCCTTTTTACCTTGCAATGCCTTGCTTTGCCCTTTTCCCTCGCCTTTCATTACCTTGCTTTCCCCATTTGCCTTGCCTTGGTTTGCCCTTTTGCCTTCTCTTGCATTGCCTTGCTTTGCCCTTTTGACTTGCCTTGCATTGTCTTGCTTTGCCCTTTTGCCTTTCCTTGCTTTGCTCTTTTGCCTTGCCTTGCCTTGCTTTGCCCTTTTGCTTTGCCTTGCTTTTTCATTTTACCTTGCCTTTCCATGCCTTGCCTTTCTTTGCCCTTTTCCCTTGCATTGCCCTTCTTTACCCGTTTCTCTTCCCTTACCATGCTTTGCCCTTTTGCCTTGCCTTGCCTTGTTTTGCCCTTTTTCCTTGCCTTGCATTGTCTTGCTTTGCCCTTTTGCCTTTCCTTGCTTTGCCTTTTTGCCTTGCCTTGCCTTGCCTTACCTTGCTCTTTTGCCTTGCCTTGCTTTTTCACTTGGCCTTGTCTTGCCTTTCCTTGCCTTGCCTTTTTTTGCCCTTTTGCCTTGCATTGCCTTGCTTTACCCGTTTGCTTTGCCTTGCCTTGCTTTGCCATTTTGCCTTGTCTTGCATTGTCTTGCTTTCACTTTTGACTTTCCTTGCTTAGCTTTGCCCTTTTGCCTTGCCTTGCCTTGGTTTGCCTTTATGCCTTGCCGTGCCTTGCTTTGCCCTTTTCCTTTGCCTTTCTTTGCCTTGCTTTCCCAATTTGCCTTTCCTTTCTTTGCCTTTTTGCCTTGACTTGCCTTGCCTTGCTTTGCGCGTTTGCCTTTCCTTGCCTTGCCTTTCTTTGCCTTTTTGCCTTGCTTTAACCGTTTGCTTTGCCTTCCCTTTCTTTACCCTTTTGCCTTGCCTTGCCTTGCTTTGACGTTTTGCTTTGCCTTGCCTTGCCTTGCTTTTCCCTTTTGCCTTGCCTTGCCTTGTTTTGCCCTTTTGACTGGCATTTCCTTGCTTTACCCTTTTCCCTTTTCTTGCCTTGCCTTGCCCTTCTTTTCTCTTTTGCCTTTCCTTGCCTTGCCTTGCTTTGCCCTTTTGCCTTGCATTGCCTTGCTTTACCCGTTTGCTTTGCCTTGCCTTGCATTGCCATTTTGCCTTGTCTTGCATTGTCTTGCTTTCACTTTTGACTTTCCTTGCTTAGCTTTGCCCTTTTGCCTTGCCTTGCCTTGGTTTGCCTTTATGCCTTGCCATGCCTTGCTTTGCCCTTTTCCTTTGCCTTTCTTTGCCTTGCTTTCCCCATTTGCCTTGCCTTGCTTTGCCCTTTTCCCTTGCCTTGCCTTGCCTTGCTTTGCCCATTTACCTTGCCTTACCTTTCCTTGCTTTTCCGTTTTGCCTTTCCTTGCCTCGCTTTACTCGTTTGCTTTGCCTTCACTTTCTTTACTCTTTTGCCTTGCCTTGCCTTGCTTTGCCGTGTTGCTTTGCCTTGCCTTGCCTTGCATTCCCTTTTGCCTTGCCTTGCCTTGCCTTGTTTTGCCCTTTTGCCTTGCATTACCTTGCTTTACCCTTTTCCCTTTCCTTGCCTTGCCTTGCTTTGCCCTTTTGCCTTGCCCTGCTTTGCCCTTCTGCGTTGCCTTGCCTTGCTTTGCTCTTTTGTGCTGCCTTTGCATGCCTTGGTTTGCACTTTTGTGTTGCCTTCCCTTGCCTTTCTTTGTGCCCTTTTGCCTTGCATTGCCTTGCTTTAACCGTTTGCTTTGCCTTGATTTGCTTTGCGTTTTTGCCTTACCTTGCCTTGCATTGCCCTTTTGCCTTGCCTTGCCTTTTCTTGCTTTCCCTTTTGACTTTCCTTGCTTAGCTTTGCCCTTTTGCCTTGCATTTCCTTGGTTTGCCTTCATGCCTTGCCATGCCTTGCTTTGCCCTTTTCCCTTGCCTTTCATTGCCTTGCTTTCCCCATTTGCCTTGCCTTGCTTTGCCCTTTAGACTTGCCTTGCATTGTCTTCCTTTGCCCTTTTGCCTTTCATTGCTTTGCCCTTTTGCCTTGCCTTGCCTAGCCTTACTTTGCTCTTTTGCCTTACCTTGCCTTTCTTTGCCCTTTTGCCTTGCATTGCCTTTCTTTACCCGTTTCTCTTCCATTACCATGCTTTGCCCTTTTGCCTTGCCTTGCCTTGCTTTGCCCATTTACCTTGCCTTACCTTTCCTTGCTTTTCCGTTTTGCCTTTCCTTGCCTTTCCCTTCTTTGCCTTTTTGCCTTGACTTGCCTTGCCTTGCTTTGCCCATTTGCCTTTCCTTTCTTTGCCTTTCTTTGCCTTTTTGCCTTGCCTTGCCTTGCTTTACCCGTTTGCTTTGCCTTCCCTTTCTTTACCCTTTTGCCTTGCCTTGCCTTGCTTTGCCCTTTTGCTTTGCCTTGCCTTGCATTGCTATTCCCTTTTGCCTTGCCTTGCCTTGCCTTGCTTTGCCCTTTTCCTTTGCCTTTCTTTGCCTTGCTTTCCCCATTTGCCTTGCCTTGCTTTGCCCTTTTCCCTTGCCTTGCCTTGCCTTGCTTTGCCCATTTACCTTGCCTTACCTTTCCTTGCTTTTCCGTTTTGCCTTTCCTTGCCTCGCTTTACTCGTTTGCTTTGCCTTCACTTTCTTTACTCTTTTGCCTTGCCTTGCCTTGCTTTGCCGTGTTGCTTTGCCTTGCCTTGCCTTGCATTCCCTTTTGCCTTGCCTTGCCTTGCCTTGTTTTGCCCTTTTGCCTTGCATTACCTTGCTTTACCCTTTTCCCTTTCCTTGCCTTGCCTTGCTTTGCCCTTTTGCCTTGCCCTGCTTTGCCCTTCTGCGTTGCCTTGCCTTGCTTTGCTCTTTTGTGCTGCCTTTGCATTCCTTGGTTTGCACTTTTGTGTTGCCTTCTTTTGCCTTTCTTTGCCCTTTTGCCTTGCATTGCCTTGATTTAACCGTTTGCTTTGCCTTGCCTTGCTTTGCCATTTTGCCTTGCCTTGCTTTGCGTTTTTGCCTTACCTTGCCTTGCATTGCCCTTTTGCCTTGCCTTGCCTTTTCTTGCTTTCCCTTTTGACTTTCCTTGCTTAGCTTTGCCCTTTTGCCTTGCATTTCCTTGGTTTGCCTTCATGCCTTGCCATGCCTTGCTTTGCCCTTTTCCCTTGCCTTTCATTGCCTTGCTTTCCCCATTTGCCTTGCCTTGCTTTGCCCTTTAGACTTGCCTTGCATTGTCTTCCTTTGCCCTTTTGCCTTTCATTGCTTTGCCCTTTTGCCTTGCCTTGCCTAGCCTTACTTTGCTCTTTTGCCTTACCTTGCCTTTCTTTGCCCTTTTGCCTTGCATTGCCTTTCTTTACCCGTTTCTCTTCCATTACCATGCTTTGCCCTTTTGCCTTGCCTTGCCTTGCTTTGCCCATTTACCTTGCCTTACCTTTCCTTGCTTTTCCGTTTTGCCTTTCCTTGCCTTTCCCTTCTTTGCCTTTTTGCCTTGACTTGCCTTGCCTTGCTTTGCCCATTTGCCTTTCCTTTCTTTGCCTTTCTTTGCCTTTTTGCCTTGCCTTGCCTTGCTTTACCCGTTTGCTTTGCCTTCCCTTTCTTTTCCCTTTTGCCTTGCCTTGCCTTGCTTTGCCCTTTTGCTTTGCCTTGCCTTGCATTGCTATTCCCTTTTGCCTTGCCTTGCCTTGCCTTGCTTTGCCCTTTTGCCTTGCATTACCTTGCTTTACCCCTTTCCCTTTCCTTGCCTTGCCTTGCTTTTCCCTTTTGCCTTGCCCTGCTTTGCGTTTTTGCCTTACCTTGCCTTGCATTGCCCTTTTGCCTTGCCATGCCTTGTCTTGTTTTCCCTTTTGGCTTGCCTTGCTTATCTTTGCCCTTTTCCCTTGCCTTGCCTTGGTTTGCCTTTTTACCTTGCAATGCCTTGTTTTGCCCTTTTCCCTCGCCTTTCATTACCTTGCTTTCCCCATTTGCCTTGCCTTGGTTTGCCCTTTTGCCTTCTCTTGCATTGCCTTGCTTTGCCCTTTTGACTTGCCTTGCATTGTCTTGCTTTGCCCTTTTGACTTGCCTTGCTTTGCCCTTTTGCCTTGCCTTGCCTCGCCTTGCTTTGCTCTTTTGCCTTGCCTTGCCTTGCTTTGCCCTTTTGCTTTGCCTTGCTTTTTCATTTTACCTTGCCTTTCCATGCCTTGCCTTTCTTTGCCCTTTTCCCTTGCTTTGCCCTTCTTTACCCGTTTCTCTTCCCTTACCATGCTTTGCCCTTTTGCCTTGCCTTGCCTTGTTTTGCCCTTTTTCCTTGCCTTGCATTGTCTTGCTTTGCCCTTTTGCCTTTCCTTGCTTTGCCTTTTTGCCTTGCCTTGCCTTGCCTTACCTTGCTCTTTTGCCTTGCCTTGCTTTTTCACTTGGCCTTGTCTTGCCTTTCCTTGCCTTGCCTTTCTTTGCCCTTTTGCCTTGCATTGCCTTGCTTTACCCGTTTGCTTTGCCTTGCCTTGCTTTGCCATTTTGCCTTGTCTTGCATTGTCTTGCTTTCACTTTTGACTTTCCTTGCTTAGCTTTGCCCTTTTGCCTTGCCTTGCCTTGGTTTGCCTTTATGCCTTGCCGTGCCTTGCTTTGCCCTTTTCCTTTGCCTTTCTTTGCCTTGCTTTCCCAATTTGCCTTTCCTTGCTTTGCCCTTTTGCCTTGCCTTGCCTTGCCTTGCTTTGCCCTTTAGACTTGCCTTGCATTGTCTTCCTTTGCCCTTATGCCTTTCCTTGCTTTGCCCTTTTGCCTTGCCTTGCCTAGCCTTACTTTGCTCTTTTGCCTTACCTTGCCTTTCTTTTCCCTTTTGCCTTGCATTGCCTTTCTTTACCCGTTTCTCTTCCCTTACCATGCTTTGCCCTTTTGCCTTGCCTTGCCTTGCTTTGCCCATTTACCTTGCCTTACCTTTCCTTGCTTTTCCGTTTTGCCTTTCCTTGCCTTTCCTTTCTTTGCCTTTTTGCCTTGACTTGCCTTGCCTTGCTTTGCCCATTTGCCTTTCCTTTCTTTGCCTTTTTTTGGCTTTTTGCCTTGCCTTGCCTTGCTTTACCCGTTTGCTTTGCCTTCCCTTTCTTTACCCTTTTGCCTTGCCTTGCCTTGCTTTGCCGTGTTGCTTTGCCTTGCCTTGCCTTGCATTCCCTTTTGCCTTGCCTTGCCTTGCCTTGTTTTGCCCTTTTGCCTTGCATTACCTTGCCTTGTTTTGCCCTTTTGCCTTGCATTACCTTGCTTTACCCTTTTCCCTTTCCTTGCCTTGCCTTGCTTTGCCATTTTGCCTTGCCCTGCTTTGCCCTTCTGCGTTGCCTTGCCTTGCTTTGCTCTTTTGTGCTGCCTTTGCATGCCTTGGTTTGCACTTTTGTGTTGCCTTCCCTTGCCTTTCTTTGCCCTTTTGCCTTGCATTGCCTTGATTTAACCGTTTGCTTTGCCTTGCCTTGCTTTGCCATTTTGCCTTGCCTTGCTTTGCGTTTTTGCCTTACCTTGCCTTGCATTGCCCTTTTGCCTTGCCTTGCCTTTTCTTGCTTTCCCTTTTGACTTTCCTTGCTTAGCTTTGCCCTTTTGCCTTGCATTTCCTTGGTTTGCCTTCATGCCTTGCCATGCCTTGCTTTGCCCTTTTCCCTTGCCTTTCATTGCCTTGCTTTCCCCATTTGCCTTGCCTTGCTTTGCCCTTTAGACTTGCCTTGCATTGTCTTCCTTTGCCCTTTTGCCTTTCATTGCTTTGCCCTTTTTCCTTGCCTAGCATTACTTTGCTCTTTTGCCTTACCTTGCCTTTCTTTGCCCTTTTGCCTTGCATTGCCTTTCTTTGCCCGTTTCTCTTCCATTACCATGCTTTGCCCTTTTGCCTTGCCTTGCCTTGCTTTGCCCATTTACCTTGCCTTACCTTTCCTTGCTTTTCCGTTTTGCCTTTCCTTGCCTTTCCCTTCTTTGCCTTTTTGCCTTGACTTGCCTTGCCTTGCTTTGCCCATTTCCCTTTCCTTTCTTTGCCTTTCTTTGCCTTTTTGCCTTGCCTTGCCTTGCTTTAACCGTTTGCTTTGCCTTCCCTTTCTTTACCCTTTTGCCTTGCATTGCCTTGCTTTGCCCTTTTGCTTTGCCTTGCCTTGCATTGCTATTCCCTTTTGCCTTGCCTTGCCTTGCCTTGTTTTGCCCTTTTGCCTTGCATTATTTTGCTTTACCCTTTTCCCTTTCCTTGCCTTGCCTTGCTTTGCCTTTTTGTCTTGCCCTGCTTTGCCCTTTTGCGTTGCCTTGCCTTGCTTTGCTCTTTTGTGCTGCCTTTGCATGCCTTGGTTTGCACTTTTGTGTTGCCTTCCCTTGCCTTTCTTTGCCCTTTTTCCTTGCCTTGCTTTGCGTTTTTGCCTTACCTTGCCTTGCATTGCCCTTTTGCCTTGCCATGCCTTGTCTTGTTTTCCCTTTTGGCTTGCCTTGCTTAGCTTTGCCCTTTTCCCTTGCCGTGCCTTGGTTTGCCTTTTTACCTTGCAATGCCTTGCTTTGCCCTTTTCCCTCGCCTTTCATTACCTTGCTTTCCCCATTTGCCTTGCCTTGGTTTGCACTTTTGCCTTCTCTTGCATTGCCTTGCTTTGCCCTTTTGAATTGCCTTGCATTGTCTTGCTTTGCCCTTTTGCCTTTCCTTGCTTTGCCCTTTTGCCTTGCCTTGCCTCGCCTTGCTTTGCCCTTTTGCCTTGCCTTGCCTTGCTTTGCCCTTTTGCCTTGCCTTGCCTCGCCTTGCTTTGCCATTTTGCCTTGCCTTGCTTTGCGTTTTTGCCTTACCTTTCCTTGCATTGCCCTTTTGCCTTGCCTTGCCTTGTCTTGCTTTCCCTTTTGACTTTCCTTGCTTAGCTTTGCTCTTTTGCCTTGCATTTCCTTGGTTTGCCTTCATGCCTTGCCATGCCTTGCTTTGCCCTTTTCCCTTGCCTTTCATTGCCTTGCTTTCCCCATTTGCCTTGACTTGCTTTGCCCTTTAGACTTGCCTTGCATTTCCTTGCTTTGCCCTTTTGCCTTTCATTGCTTTGCCCTTTTCCCTTGCCTTTCATTACCTTGCTTTCCCCATTTGCCTTGCCTTGGTTTGCCCTTTTGCCTTCTCTTGCATTGCCTTGCTTTGCCCTTTGCCTTGCCTTGCCTCGCCTTGCTTTGCCCTTTTGCCTTGCCTTGCCTTGCTTTGCCCTTTTGCCTTGCCTTGCTTTTTCATTTTGCCTTGCCTTTCCTTGCCTTGCCTTTCTTTGCCCTTTTGCCTTGCATTGCCCTTCTTTACCCATTTCTCTTCCTTTGCCATGCTTTGCCCGTTTTGCCTTGCCTTGCCTTGCTTTGCCCATTTACCTTGCCTTACCTTGCCTTTCTTTTCCCTTTGCCTTTCCTTGCCTTTCCTTTCTTTGCCTTTTTGCCTTGACTTGCCTTGCCTTGCTTTGCGCATTTGCCTTTCCTTGCCTTGCCTTTCTTTGCCTTTTTGCCTTGCTTTAACCGTTTGCTTTGCCTTCCCTTTCTTTACCCTTTTGCCTTGCCTTGCCTTGCTTTGACGTTTTGCTTTGCCTTGCCTTGCCTTGCTTTTCCCTTTTGCCTTGCCTTGCCTTGTTTTGCCCTTTTGACTGCCATTTCCTTGCTTTACCCTTTTCCCTTTTCTTCCCTTGCCTTGCCCTTCTTTTCTCTTTTGCCTTTCCTTGCCTTGCCTTGCTTTGCCCTTTTGCCTTGCATTGCCTTGCTTTACCCGTTTGCTGCCTTGCCTTGCATTGCCATTTTGCCTTGTCTTGCATTGTCTTGCTTTCACTTTTGACTTTCCTTGCTTAGCTTTGCCCTTTTGCCTTGCCTTGCCTTGGTTTGCCTTTATGCCTTGCCATGCCTTGCTTTGCCCTTTTCCTTTGCCTTTCTTTGCCTTGCTTTCCCCATTTGCCTTGCCTTGCTTTGCCCTTTTCCCTTGCCTTGCCTTGCCTTGCTTTGCCCATTTACCTTGCCTTACCTTTCCTTGCTTTTCCGTTTTGCCTTTCCTTGCCTTGCTTTACTCGTTTGCTTTGCCTTCACTTTCTTTACTCTTTTGCCTTGCCTTGCCTTGCTTTGCCGTGTTGCTTTGCCTTGCCTTGCCTTGCATTCCCTTTTGCCTTGCCTTGCCTTGCCTTGTTTTGCCCTTTTGCCTTGCATTACCTTGCTTTACCCTTTTCCCTTTCCTTGCCTTGCCTTGCTTTGCCCTTTTGCCTTGCCCTGCTTTGCCCTTCTGCTTTGCCTTGCCTTGCTTTGCTCTTTTGTGCTGCCTTTGCATGCCTTGGTTTGCACTTTTGTGTTGCCTTCCCTTGCCTTTCTTTGCCCTTTTGCCTTGCATTGCCTTGATTTAACCGTTTGCTTTGCCTTGCCTTGCTTTGCCATTTTGCCTTGCCTTGCTTTGCGTTTTTGCCTTACCTTGCCTTGCATTGCCCTTTTGCCTTGCCTTGCCTTTTCTTGCTTTCCCTTTTGACTTTCCTTGCTTAGCTTTGCCCTTTTGCCTTGCATTTCCTTGGTTTGCCTTCATGCCTTGCCATGCCTTGCTTTGCCCTTTTCCCTTGCCTTTCATTGCCTTGCTTTCCCCATTTGCCTTGCCTTGCTTTGCCCTTTAGACTTGCCTTGCATTGTCTTCCTTTGCCCTTTTGCCTTTCATTGCTTTGCCCTTTTTCCTTGCCTAGCATTACTTTGCTCTTTTGCCTTACCTTGCCTTTCTTTGCCCTTTTGCCTTGCATTGCCTTTCTTTACCCGTTTCTCTTCCATTACCATGCTTTGCCCTTTTGCCTTGCCTTGCCTTGCTTTGCCCATTTACCTTGCCTTACCTTTCCTTGCTTTTCCGTTTTGCCTTTCCTTGCCTTTCCCTTCTTTGCCTTTTTGCCTTGACTTGCCTTGCCTTGCTTTGCCCATTTGCCTTTCCTTTCTTTGCCTTTCTTTGCCTTTTTGCCTTGCCTTGCCTTGCTTTACCCATTTGCTTTGCCTTCCCTTTCTTTACCCTTTTGCCTTGCCTTGCCTTGCTTTGCCCTTTTGCTTTGCCTTGCCTTGCATTGCTATTCCCTTTTGCCTTGCCTTGCCTTGCCTTGCTTTGCCCTTTTGCCTTGCATTACCTTGCTTTACCCTTTTCCCTTTCCTTGCCTTGCCTTGCTTTGCCCTTTTGCCTTGCCCTGCTTTGCGTTTTTGCCTTACCTTGCCTTGCATTGCCCTTTTGCCTTGCCATGCCTTGTCTTGTTTTCCCTTTTGGCTTGCCTTGCTTAGCTTTGCCCTTTTCCCTTGCCTTGCCTTGGTTTGCCTTTTTACCTTGCAATGCCTTGCTTTGCCCTTTTCCCTCGCCTTTCATTACCTTGCTTTCCCCATTTGCCTTGCCTTGGTTTGCCCTTTTGCCTTCTCTTGCATTGCCTTGCTTTGCCCTTTTGACTTGCCTTGCATTGTCTTGCTTTGCCCTTTTGCCTTTCCTTGCTTTGCTCTTTTGCCTTGCCTTGCCTTTCTTTGCCCTTTTGCTTTGCCTTGCTTTTTCATTTTACCTTGCCTTTCCATGCCTTGCCTTTCTTTGCCCTTTTCCCTTGCATTGCCCTTCTTTACCCGTTTCTCTTCCCTTACCATGCTTTGCCCTTTTGCCTTGCCTTGCCTTGTTTTGCCCTTTTTCCTTGCCTTGCATTGTCTTGCTTTGCCCTTTTGCCTTTCCTTGCTTTGCCTTTTTGCCTTGCCTTGCCTTGCCTTACCTTGCTCTTTTGCCTTGCCTTGCTTTTTCACTTGGCCTTGTCTTGCCTTTCCTTGCCTTGCCTTTCTTTGCCCTTTTGCCTTGCATTGCCTTGCTTTACCCGTTTGCTTTGCCTTGCCTTGCATTGCCATTTTGCCTTGTCTTGCATTGTCTTGCTTTCACTTTTGACTTTCTTTGCTTAGCTTTGCCCTTTTGCCTTGCCTTGCCTTGGTTTGCCTTTATGCCTTGCCGTGCCTTGCTTTGCCCTTTTCCTTTGCCTTTCTTTGCCTTGCTTTCCCAATTTGCCTTTCCTTTCTTTGCCTTTTTGCCTTGACTTGCCTTGCCTTGCTTTGCGCATTTGCCTTTCCTTGCCTTGCCTTTCTTTGCCTTTTTGCCTTGCTTTAACCGTTTGCTTTGCCTTCCCTTTCTTTACCCTTTTGCCTTGCCTTGCCTTGCTTTGACGTTTTGCTTTGCCTTGCCTTGCCTTGCTTTTCCCTTTTGCCTTGCCTTGCCTTGTTTTGCCCTTTTGACTGGCATTTCCTTGCTTTACCCTTTTCCCTTTTCTTGCCTTGCCTTGCCCTTCTTTTCTCTTTTGCCTTTCCTTGCCTTGCCTTGCTTTGCCCTTTTGCCTTGCATTGCCTTGCTTTACCCGTTTGCTTTGCCTTGCCTTGCATTGCCATTTTGCCTTGTCTTGCATTGTCTTGCTTTCACTTTTGACTTTCCTTGCTTAGCTTTGCCCTTTTGCCTTGCCTTGCCTTGGTTTGCCTTTATGCCTTGCCATGCCTTGCTTTGCCCTTTTCCTTTGCCTTTCTTTGCCTTGCTTTCCCCATTTGCCTTGCCTTGCTTTGCCCTTTTCCCTTGCCTTGCCTTGCCTTGCTTTGCCCATTTACCTTGCCTTACCTTTCCTTGCTTTTCCGTTTTGCCTTTCCTTGCCTTGCTTTACTCGTTTGCTTTGCCTTCACTTTCTTTACTCTTTTGCCTTGCCTTGCCTTGCTTTGCCGTGTTGCTTTGCCTTGCCTTGCCTTGCATTCCCTTTTGCCTTGCCTTGCCTTGCCTTGTTTTGCCCTTTTGCCTTGCATTACCTTGCTTTACCCTTTTCCCTTTCCTTGCCTTGCCTTGCTTTGCCCTTTTGCCTTGCCCTGCTTTGCCCTTCTGCGTTGCCTTGCCTTGCTTTGCTCTTTTGTGCTGCCTTTGCATGCCTTGGTTTGCACTTTTGTGTTGCCTTCCCTTTCCTTTCTTTGTGCCCTTTTGCCTTGCATTGCCTTGCTTTAACCGTTTGCTTTGCCTTGCCTTGCTTTGCGTTTTTGCCTTACCTTGCCTTGCATTGCCCTTTTGCCTTGCCTTGCCTTTTCTTGCTTTCCCTTTTGACTTTCCTTGCTTAGCTTTGCCCTTTTGCCTTGCATTTCCTTGGTTTGCCTTCATGCCTTGCCATGCCTTGCTTTGCCCTTTTCCCTTGCCTTTCATTGCCTTGCTTTCCCCATTTGCCTTGCCTTGCTTTGCCCTTTAGACTTGCCTTGCATTGTCTTCCTTTGCCCTTTTGCCTTTCATTGCTTTGCCCTTTTGCCTTGCCTTGCCTAGCCTTACTTTGCTCTTTTGCCTTACCTTGCCTTTCTTTGCCCTTTTGCCTTGCATTGCCTTTCTTTACCCGTTTCTCTTCCATTACCATGCTTTGCCCTTTTGCCTTGCCTTGCCTTGCTTTGCCCATTTACCTTGCCTTACCTTTCCTTGCTTTTCCGTTTTGCCTTTCCTTGCCTTTCCCTTCTTTGCCTTTTTGCCTTGACTTGCCTTGCCTTGCTTTGCCCATTTGCCTTTCCTTTCTTTGCCTTTCTTTGCCTTTTTGCCTTGCCTTGCCTTGCTTTACCCGTTTGCTTTGCCTTCCCTTTCTTTACCCTTTTGCCTTGCCTTGCCTTGCTTTGCCCTTTTGCTTTGCCTTGCCTTGCATTGCTATTCCCTTTTGCCTTGCCTTGCCTTGCCTTGCTTTGCCCTTTTGCCTTGCTTTACCTTGCTTTACCCTTTTCCCTTTCCTTGCCTTGCCTTGCTTTTCCCTTTTGCCTTGCCCTGCTTTGCGTTTTTGCCTTACCTTGCCTTGCATTGCCCTTTTGCCTTGCCATGCCTTGTCTTGTTTTCCCTTTTGGCTTGCCTTGCTTAGCTTTGCCCTTTTCCCTTGCCGTGCCTTGGTTTGCCTTTTTACCTTGCAATGCCTTGCTTTGCCCTTTTCCCTCGCCTTTCATTACCTTGCTTTCCCCATTTGCCTTGCCTTGGTTTGCCCTTTTGCCTTCTCTTGCATTGCCTTGCTTTGCCCTTTTGACTTGCCTTGCATTGTCTTGCTTTGCCCTTTTGACTTGCCTCGCTTTGCCCTTTTGCCTTGCCTTGCCTCGCCTTGCTTTGCTCTTTTGCCTTGCCTTGCCTTGCTTTGCCCTTTTCCTTTGCCTTGCTTTTTCATTTTACCTTGCCTTTCCATGCCTTGCCTTTCTTTGCCCTTTTCCCTTGCATTGCCCTTCTTTACCCGTTTCTCTTCCCTTACCATGCTTTGCCCTTTTGCCTTGCCTTGCCTTGTTTTGCCCTTTTTCCTTGCCTTGCATTGTCTTGCTTTGCCCTTTTGCCTTTCCTTGCTTTGCCTTTTTGCCTTGCCTTGCCTTGCCTTACCTTGCTCTTTTGCCTTGCCTTGCTTTTTCACTTGGCCTTGTCTTGCCTTTCCTTGCCTTGCCTTTCTTTGCCCTTTTGCCTTGCATTGCCTTGCTTTACCCGTTTGCTTTGCCTTGCCTTGCTTTGCCATTTTGCCTTGTCTTGCATTGTCTTGCTTTCACTTTTGACTTTCCTTGCTTAGCTTTGCCCTTTTGCCTTGCCTTGCCTTGGTTTGCCTTTATGCCTTGCCGTGCCTTGCTTTGCCCTTTTCCTTTGCCTTTCTTTGCCTTGCTTTCCCAATTTGCCTTTCCTTGCTTTGCCCTTTTGCCTTGCCTTGCCTTGCCTTGCTTTGCCCTTTAGACTTGCCTTGCATTGTCTTCCTTTGCCCTTATGCCTTTCCTTGCTTTGCCCTTTTGCCTTGCCTTGCCTAGCCTTACTTTGCTCTTTTGCCTTACCTTGCCTTTCTTTTCCCTTTTGCCTTGCATTGCCTTTCTTTACCCGTTTCTCTTCCCTTACCATGCTTTGCCCTTTTGCCTTGCCTTGCCTTGCTTTGCCCATTTACCTTGCCTTACCTTTCCTTGCTTTTCCGTTTTGCCTTTCCTTGCCTTTCCTTTCTTTGCCTTTTTGCCTTGACTTGCCTTGCCTTGCTTTGCCCATTTGCCTTTCCTTTCTTTGCCTTTTTTTGGCTTTTTGCCTTGCCTTGCCTTGCTTTACCCGTTTGCTTTGCCTTCCCTTTCTTTACCCTTTTGCCTTGCCTTGCCTTGCTTTGCCGTGTTGCTTTGCCTTGCCTTGCCTTGCATTCCCTTTTGCCTTGCCTTGCCTTGCCTTGTTTTGCCCTTTTGCCTTGCATTACCTTGCCTTGTTTTGCCCTTTTGCCTTGCATTACCTTGCTTTACCCTTTTCCCTTTCCTTGCCTTGCCTTGCTTTGCCATTTTGCCTTGCCCTGCTTTGCCCTTCTGCGTTGCCTTGCCTTGCTTTGCTCTTTTGTGCTGCCTTTGCATGCCTTGGTTTGCACTTTTGTGTTGCCTTCCCTTGCCTTTCTTTGCCCTTTTGCCTTGCATTGCCTTGATTTAACCGTTTGCTTTGCCTTGCCTTGCTTTGCCATTTTGCCTTGCCTTGCTTTGCGTTTTTGCCTTACCTTGCCTTGCATTGCCCTTTTGCCTTGCCTTGCCTTTTCTTGCTTTCCCTTTTGACTTTCCTTGCTTAGCTTTGCCCTTTTGCCTTGCATTTCCTTGGTTTGCCTTCATGCCTTGCCATGCCTTGCTTTGCCCTTTTCCCTTGCCTTTCATTGCCTTGCTTTCCCCATTTGCCTTGCCTTGCTTTGCCCTTTAGACTTGCCTTGCATTGTCTTCCTTTGCCCTTTTGCCTTTCATTGCTTTGCCCTTTTGCCTTGCCTTGCCTAGCCTTACTTTGCTCTTTTGCCTTACCTTGCCTTTCTTTGCCCTTTTGCCTTGCATTGCCTTTCTTTGCCCGTTTCTCTTCCATTACCATGCTTTGCCCTTTTGCCTTGCCTTGCCTTGCTTTGCCCATTTACCTTGCCTTACCTTTCCTTGCTTTTCCGTTTTGCCTTTCCTTGCCTTTCCCTTCTTTGCCTTTTTGCCTTTACTTGCCTTGCCTTGCTTTGCCCATTTCCCTTTCCTTTCTTTGCCTTTCTTTGCCTTTTTGCCTTGCCTTGCCTTGCTTTAACCGTTTGCTTTGCCTTCCCTTTCTTTACCCTTTTGCCTTGCATTGCCTTGCTTTGCCCTTTTGCTTTGCCTTGCCTTGCATTGCTATTCCCTTTTGCCTTGCCTTGCCTTGCCTTGTTTTGCCCTTTTGCCTTGCATTATTTTGCTTTACCCTTTTCCCTTTCCTTGCCTTGCCTTGCTTTGCCTTTTTGTCTTGCCCTGCTTTGCCCTTTTGCGTTGCCTTGCCTTGCTTTGCTCTTTTGTGCTGCCTTTGCATGCCTTGGTTTGCACTTTTGTGTTGCCTTCCCTTGCCTTTCTTTGCCCTTTTTCCTTGCCTTGCTTTGCGTTTTTGCCTTACCTTGCCTTGCATTGCCCTTTTGCCTTGCCATGCCTTGTCTTGTTTTCCCTTTTGGCTTGCCTTGCTTAGCTTTGCCCTTTTCCCTTGCCTTTCATTACCTTGCTTTCCCCATTTGCCTTGCCTTGGTTTGCCCTTTTGCCTTCTCTTGCATTGCCTTGCTTTGCCCTTTTGAATTGCCTTGCATTGTCTTGCTTTGCCCTTTTGCCTTTCCTTGCTTTGCCCTTTTGCCTTGCCTTGCCTCGCCTTGCTTTGCCCTTTTGCCTTGCCTTGCCTTGCTTTGCCCTTTTGCCTTGCCTTGCCTCGCCTTGCTTTGCCATTTTGCCTTGCCTTGCTTTGCGTTTTTGCCTTACCTTTCCTTGCATTGCCCTTTTGCCTTGCCTTGCCTTGTCTTGCTTTCCCTTTTGACTTTCCTTGCTTAGCTTTGCTCTTTTGCCTTGCATTTCCTTGGTTTGCCTTCATGCCTTGCCATGCCTTGCTTTGCCCTTTTCCCTTGCCTTTCATTGCCTTGCTTTCCCCATTTGCCTTGACTTGCTTTGCCCTTTAGACTTGCCTTGCATTTCCTTGCTTTGCCCTTTTGCCTTTCATTGCTTTGCCCTTTTCCCTTGCCTTTCATTACCTTGCTTTCCCCATTTGCCTTGCCTTGGTTTGCCCTTTTGCCTTCTCTTGCATTGCCTTGCTTTGCCCTTTGCCTTGCCTTGCCTCGCCTTGCTTTGCCCTTTTGCCTTGCATTGCCCTTCTTTACCCATTTCTCTTCCTTTGCCATGCTTTGCCCGTTTTGCCTTGCCTTGCTTTTTCATTTTGCCTTGCCTTTCCTTGCCTTGCCTTTCTTTGCCCTTTTGCCTTGCATTGCCCTTCTTTACCCATTTCTCTTCCTTTGCCATGCTTTGCCCGTTTTGCCTTGCCTTGCCTTGCTTTGCCCATTTACCTTGCCTTACCTTGCCTTTCTTTTCCCTTTGCCTTTCCTTGCCTTTCCTTTCTTTGCCTTTTTGCCTTGACTTGCCTTGCCTTGCTTTGCGCATTTGCCTTTCCTTGCCTTGCCTTTCTTTGCCTTTTTGCCTTGCTTTAACCGTTTGCTTTGCCTTCCCTTTCTTTACCCTTTTGCCTTGCCTTGCCTTGCTTTGACGTTTTGCTTTGCCTTGCCTTGCCTTGCTTTTCCCTTTTGCCTTGCCTTGCCTTGTTTTGCCCTTTTGACTGCCATTTCCTTGCTTTACCCTTTTCCCTTTTCTTCCCTTGCCTTGCCCTTCTTTTCTCTTTTGCCTTTCCTTGCCTTGCCTTGCTTTGCCCTTTTGCCTTGCATTGCCTTGCTTTACCCGTTTGCTGCCTTGCCTTGCATTGCCATTTTGCCTTGTCTTGCATTGTCTTGCTTTCACTTTTGACTTTCCTTGCTTAGCTTTGCCCTTTTGCCTTGCCTTGCCTTGGTTTGCCTTTATGCCTTGCCATGCCTTGCTTTGCCCTTTTCCTTTGCCTTTCTTTGCCTTGCTTTCCCCATTTGCCTTGCCTTGCTTTGCCCTTTTCCCTTGCCTTGCCTTGCCTTGCTTTGCCCATTTACCTTGCCTTACCTTTCCTTGCTTTTCCGTTTTGCCTTTCCTTGCCTTGCTTTACTCGTTTGCTTTGCCTTCACTTTCTTTACTCTTTTGCCTTGCCTTCCCTTGCTTTGCCGTGTTGCTTTGCCTTGCCTTGCCTTGCATTCCCTTTTGCCTTGCCTTGCCTTGCCTTGTTTTGCCCTTTTGCCTTGCATTACCTTGCTTTACCCTTTTCCCTTTCCTTGCCTTGCCTTGCTTTGCCCTTTTGCCTTGCCCTGCTTTGCCCTTCTGCTTTGCCTTGCCTTGCTTTGCTCTTTTGTGCTGCCTTTGCATGCCTTGGTTTGCACTTTTGTGTTGCCTTCCCTTGCCTTTCTTTGCCCTTTTGCCTTGCATTGCCTTGATTTAACCGTTTGCTTTGCCTTGCCTTGCTTTGCCATTTTGCCTTGCCTTGCTTTGCGTTTTTGCCTTACCTTGCCTTGCATTGCCCTTTTGCCTTGCCTTGCCTTTTCTTGCTTTCCCTTTTGACTTTCCTTGCTTAGCTTTGCCCTTTTGCCTTGCATTTCCTTGGTTTGCCTTCATGCCTTGCCATGCCTTGCTTTGCCCTTTTCCCTTGCCTTTCATTGCCTTGCTTTCCCCATTTGCCTTGCCTTGCTTTGCCCTTTAGACTTGCCTTGCATTGTCTTCCTTTGCCCTTTTGCCTTTCATTGCTTTGCCCTTTTGCCTTGCCTAGCATTACTTTGCTCTTTTGCCTTACCTTGCCTTTCTTTGCCCTTTTGCCTTGCATTGCCTTTCTTTACCCGTTTCTCTTCCATTACCATGCTTTGCCCTTTTGCCTTGCCTTGCCTTGCTTTGCCCATTTACCTTGCCTTACCTTTCCTTGCTTTTCCGTTTTGCCTTTCCTTGCCTTTCCCTTCTTTGCCTTTTTGCCTTGACTTGCCTTGCCTTGCTTTGCCCATTTGCCTTTCCTTTCTTTGCCTTTCTTTGCCTTTTTGCCTTGCCTTGCCTTGCTTTACCCATTTGCTTTGCCTTCCCTTTCTTTACCCTTTTGCCTTGCCTTGCCTTGCTTTGCCCTTTTGCTTTGCCTTGCCTTGCATTGCTATTCCCTTTTGCCTTGCCTTGCCTTGCCTTGCTTTGCCCTTTTGCCTTGCATTACCTTGCTTTACCCTTTTCCCTTTCCTTGCCTTGCCTTGCTTTGCCCTTTTGCCTTGCCCTGCTTTGCGTTTTTGCCTTACCTTGCCTTGCATTGCCCTTTTGCCTTGCCATGCCTTGTCTTGTTTTCCCTTTTGGCTTGCCTTGCTTAGCTTTGCCCTTTTCCCTTGCCTTGCCTTGGTTTGCCTTTTTACCTTGCAATGCCTTGCTTTGCCCTTTTCCCTCGCCTTTCATTACCTTGCTTTCCCCATTTGCCTTGCCTTGGTTTGCCCTTTTGCCTTCTCTTGCATTGCCTTGCTTTGCCCTTTTGACTTGCCTTGCATTGTCTTGCTTTGCCCTTTTGCCTTTCCTTGCTTTGCTCTTTTGCCTTGCCTTGCCTTTCTTTGCCCTTTTGCTTTGCCTTGCTTTTTCATTTTACCTTGCCTTTCCATGCCTTGCCTTTCTTTGCCCTTTTCCCTTGCATTGCCCTTCTTTACCCGTTTCTCTTCCCTTACCATGCTTTGCCCTTTTGCCTTGCCTTGCCTTGTTTTGCCCTTTTTCCTTGCCTTGCATTGTCTTGCTTTGCCCTTTTGCCTTTCCTTGCTTTGCCTTTTTGCCTTGCCTTGCCTTGCCTTACCTTGCTCTTTTGCCTTGCCTTGCTTTTTCACTTGGCCTTGTCTTGCCTTTCCTTGCCTTGCCTTTCTTTGCCCTTTTGCCTTGCATTGCCTTGCTTTACCCGTTTGCTTTGCCTTGCCTTGCATTGCCATTTTGCCTTGTCTTGCATTGTCTTGCTTTCACTTTTGACTTTCTTTGCTTAGCTTTGCCCTTTTGCCTTGCCTTGCCTTGGTTTGCCTTTATGCCTTGCCGTGCCTTGCTTTGCCCTTTTCCTTTGCCTTTCTTTGCCTTGCTTTCCCAATTTGCCTTTCCTTTCTTTGCCTTTTTGCCTTGACTTGCCTTGCCTTGCTTTGCGCATTTGCCTTTCCTTGCCTTGCCTTTCTTTGCCTTTTTGCCTTGCTTTAACCGTTTGCTTTGCCTTCCCTTTCTTTACCCTTTTGCCTTGCCTTGCCTTGCTTTGACGTTTTGCTTTGCCTTGCCTTGCCTTGCTTTTCCCTTTTGCCTTGCCTTGCCTTGTTTTGCCCTTTTGACTGGCATTTCCTTGCTTTACCCTTTTCCCTTTTCTTGCCTTGCCTTGCCCTTCTTTTCTCTTTTGCCTTTCCTTGCCTTGCCTTGCTTTGCCCTTTTGCCTTGCATTGCCTTGCTTTACCCGTTTGCTTTGCCTTGCCTTGCATTGCCATTTTGCCTTGTCTTGCATTGTCTTGCTTTCACTTTTGACTTTCCTTGCTTAGCTTTGCCCTTTTGCCTTGCCTTGCCTTGGTTTGCCTTTATGCCTTGCCATGCCTTGCTTTGCCCTTTTCCTTTGCCTTTCTTTGCCTTGCTTTCCCCATTTGCCTTGCCTTGCTTTGCCCTTTTCCCTTGCCTTGCCTTGCCTTGCTTTGCCCATTTACCTTGCCTTACCTTTCCTTGCTTTTCCGTTTTGCCTTTCCTTGCCTTGCTTTACTCGTTTGCTTTGCCTTCACTTTCTTTACTCTTTTGCCTTGCCTTGCCTTGCTTTGCCGTGTTGCTTTGCCTTGCCTTGCCTTGCATTCCCTTTTGCCTTGCCTTGCCTTGCCTTGTTTTGCCCTTTTGCCTTGCATTACCTTGCTTTACCCTTTTCCCTTTCCTTGCCTTGCCTTGCTTTGCCCTTTTGCCTTGCCCTGCTTTGCCCTTCTGCGTTGCCTTGCCTTGCTTTGCTCTTTTGTGCTGCCTTTGCATGCCTTGGTTTGCACTTTTGTGTTGCCTTCCCTTTCCTTTCTTTGTGCCCTTTTGCCTTGCATTGCCTTGCTTTAACCGTTTGCTTTGCCTTGCCTTGCTTTGCGTTTTTGCCTTACCTTGCCTTGCATTGCCCTTTTGCCTTGCCTTGCCTTTTCTTGCTTTCCCTTTTGACTTTCCTTGCTTAGCTTTGCCCTTTTGCCTTGCATTTCCTTGGTTTGCCTTCATGCCTTGCCATGCCTTGCTTTGCCCTTTTCCCTTGCCTTTCATTGCCTTGCTTTCCCCATTTGCCTTGCCTTGCTTTGCCCTTTAGACTTGCCTTGCATTGTCTTCCTTTGCCCTTTTGCCTTTCATTGCTTTGCCCTTTTGCCTTGCCTTGCCTAGCCTTACTTTGCTCTTTTGCCTTACCTTGCCTTTCTTTGCCCTTTTGCCTTGCATTGCCTTTCTTTACCCGTTTCTCTTCCATTACCATGCTTTGCCCTTTTGCCTTGCCTTGCCTTGCTTTGCCCATTTACCTTGCCTTACCTTTCCTTGCTTTTCCGTTTTGCCTTTCCTTGCCTTTCCCTTCTTTGCCTTTTTGCCTTGACTTGCCTTGCCTTGCTTTGCCCATTTGCCATTCCTTTCTTTGCCTTTCTTTGCCTTTTTGCCTTGCCTTGCCTTGCTTTGCCCTTTTGCTTTGCCTTGCCTTGCATTGCTATTCCCTTTTGCCTTGCCTTGCCTTGCCTTGCTTTGCCCTTTTGCCTTGCATTACCTTGCTTTACCCCTTTCCCTTTCCTTGCCTTGCCTTGCTTTTCCCTTTTGCCTTGCCCTGCTTTGCATTTTTGCCTTACCTTGCCTTGCATTGCCCTTTTGCCTTGCCATGCCTTGTCTTTTTTTCCCTTTTGGCTTGCCTTGCTTTGCTTTGCACTTTTCCCTAGCCTTGCCTTGGTTTGCCTTTTTACCTTGCAATGCCTTGCTTTGCCCTTTTCCCTCGCCTTTCATTACCTTGCTTTCCCCATTTGCCTTGCCTTGGTTTGCCCTTTTGCCTTCTCTTGCATTGCCTTGCTTTGCCCTTTTGACTTGCCTTGCATTGTCTTGCTTTGCCCTTTTGACTTGCCTTGCTTTGCCCTTTTGCCTTGCCTTGCCTCGCCTTGCTTTGCTCTTTTGCCTTGCCTTGCCTTGCTTTGCTCTTTTGTGCTGCCTTTGCATGCCTTGGTTTGCACTTTTGTGTTGCCTTCCCTTGCCTTTCTTTGCCCTTTTGCCTTGCATTGCCTTGATTTAACCGTTTGCTTTGCCTTGCCTTGCTTTGCCATTTTGCCTTGCCTTGCTTTGCGTTTTTGCCTTACCTTGCCTTGCATTGCCCTTTTGCCTTGCCTTGCCTTTTCTTGCTTTCCCTTTTGACTTTCCTTGCTTAGCTTTGCCCTTTTGCCTTGCATTTCCTTGGTTTGCCTTCATGCCTTGCCATGCCTTGCTTTGCCCTTTTCCCTTGCCTTTCATTGCCTTGCTTTCCCCATTTGCCTTGCCTTGCTTTGCCCTTTAGACTTGCCTTGCATTGTCTTCCTTTGCCCTTTTGCCTTTCATTGCTTTGCCCTTTTGCCTTGCCTAGCCTTACTTTGCTCTTTTGCCTTACCTTGCCTTTCTTTGCCCTTTTGCCTTGCATTGCCTTTCTTTACCCGTTTCTCTTCCATTACCATGCTTTGCCCTTTTGCCTTGCCTTGCCTTGCTTTGCCCATTTACCTTGCCTTACCTTTCCTTGCTTTTCCGTTTTGCCTTTCCTTGCCTTTCCCTTCTTTGCCTTTTTGCCTTGACTTGCCTTGCCTTGCTTTGCCCATTTGCCTTTCCTTTCTTTGCCTTTCTTTGCCTTTTTGCCTTGCCTTGCCTTGCTTTACCCGTTTGCTTTGCCTTCCCTTTCTTTACCCTTTTGCCTTGCCTTGCCTTGCTTTGCCCTTTTGCTTTGCCTTGCCTTGCATTGCTATTCCCTTTTGCCTTGCCTTGCCTTGCCTTGCTTTGCCCTTTTGCCTTGCATTACCTTGCTTTACCCTTTTCCCTTTCCTTGCCTTGCCTTGCTTTGCCCTTTTGCCTTGCCCTGCTTTGCGTTTTTGCCTTACCTTGCCTTGCATTGCCCTTTTGCCTTGCCATGCCTTGTCTTTTTTTCCCTTTTGGCTTGCCTTGCTTAGCTTTGCCCTTTTCCCTTGCCTTGCCTTGGTTTGCCCTTTTGCCTTCTCTTGCATTGCCTTGCTTTGCCCTTTTGACTTGCCTTGCATTGTCTTGCTTTGCCCTTTTGCCTTTCCTTGCTTTGCTCTTTTGCCTTGCCTTGCCTTGCTTTGCCCTTTTGCTTTGCCTTGCTTTTTCATTTTACCTTGCCTTTCCATGCCTTGCCTTTCTTTGCCCTTTTCCCTTGCATTGCCCTTCTTTACCCGTTTCTCTTCCCTTACCATGCTTTGCCCTTTTGCCTTGCCTTGCCTTGTTTTGCCCTTTTTCCTTGCCTTGCATTGTCTTGCTTTGCCCTTTTGCCTTTCCTTGCTTTGCCTTTTTGCCTTGCCTTGCCTTGCCTTACCTTGTTCTTTTGCCTTGCCTTGCTTTTTCACTTGGCCTTGTCTTGCCTTTCCTTGCCTTGCCTTTCTTTGCCCTTTTGCCTTGCATTGCCTTGCTTTACCCGTTTGCTTTGCCTTGCCTTGCTTTGCCATTTTGCCTTGTCTTGCATTGTCTTGCTTTCACTTTTGACTTTCCTTGCTTAGCTTTGCCCTTTTGCCTTGCCTTGCTTTGCCCTTCTGCGTTGCCTTGCCTTGCTTTGCTCTTTTGTGCTGCCTTTCAATGCCTTGGTTTGCACTTTTGTATTGCCTTCCCTTGCCTTTCTTTGCCCTTTTGCCTTGCCTTGCCTTGTCTTGCTTTCCCTTTTGACTTTCCTTGCTTAGCTTTGCCCTTTAGCCTTGCCTTTCCTTGGTTTGCCTTCATGCCTTGCCATGCCTTGCTTTGCCCTTTTCCCTTGCCTTTCATTGCCTTGCTTTCCCCATTTGCCTTGCCTTGCTTTGCCCTTTAGACTTGCCTTGCATTGTCTTCCTTTGCCCTTTTGCCTTTCATTGCTTTGCCCTTTTGCCTTGCCTTGCCTAGCCTTACTTTGCTCTTTTGCCTTACCTTGCCTTTCTTTGCCCTTTTGCCTTGCATTGCCTTTCTTTACCCGTTTCTCTTCCCTTACCATGCTTTGCCCTTTTGCCTTACCTTGCCTTGCTTTGCCCATTTACCTTGCCTTACCTTTCCTTGCTTTTCCGTTTTGCCTTTCCTTGCCTTTCCCTTCTTTGCCTTTTTGCCTTGACTTGCCTTGCCTTGCTTTGCCCATTTGCCTTTCCTTTCTTTCCTTCTTTGCCTTTTTGCCTTGCCTTGCCTTGCTTTACCCGTTTGCTTTGCCTTCCCTTTCTTTACCCTTTTGCCTTGCCTTGCCTTGCTTCGCCCTTTTGCTTTGCCTTGCCTTGCATTGCTATTCCCTTTTGCCTTGCCTTGCCTTGCCTTGTTTTGCCCTTTTGCCTTGCATTACCTTGCTTTACCCTTTTCCCTTTCCTTGCCTTGCCTTGCTTTGCCTTTTTGTCTTGCCCTGCTTTGCCCTTTTGCTTGCCTTGCCTTGCTTTGCTCTTTTGTGCTGCCTTTGCATGCCTTGGTTTGCACTTTTGTGTTGCCTTCCCTTGCCTTTCTTTGCCCTTTTTCCTTGCCTTGCTTTGCGTTTTTGCCTTACCTTGCCTTGCTTTGCCCTTTTCCCTTGCCATGCCTTGGTTTGCCTTTTTACCTTGCAATGCCTTGCTTTGCCCTTTTCCCTCGCCTTTCATTACCTTGCTTTCCCCATTTGCCTTGCCTTGGTTTGCCCTTTTGCCTTCTCTTGCATTGCCTTGCTTTGCCCTTTTGACTTGCCTTGCATTGTCTTGCTTTGCCCTTTTGCCTTTCCTTGCTCTGCCATTTTGCCTTGCCTTGCCTCGCCTTGCTTTGCTCTTTTGCCTTGCCTTGCCTTGCTTTGCCATTTTGCTTTGCCTTGCTTTTTCATTTTACCTTGCCTTTCCTTGCCTTGCCTTGCTTTGCCCTTTTTCCTTGCCTTGCATTGTCTTGCTTTGCCCTTTTGCCTTTCCTTGCTTTGCCTTTTTTCCTTGCCTTGCCTTGCCTTACCTTGCTCTTTTGCCTTGCCTTGCTTTTTCACTTGGCCTTGTCTTGCCTTTCCTTGCCTTGCCTTTCTTTGCCCTTTTGCCTTGCATTGCCTTGCTTTACCCGTTTGCTTTGCCTTGCCTTGCATTGCCATTTTGCCTTGTCTTGCATTGTCTTGCTTTCACTTTTGACTTTCCTTGCTTAGCTTTGCCCTTTTGCCTTGCCTTGCCTTGGTTTGCCTTTATGCCTTGCCATGCCTTGCTTTGCCCTTTTCCTTTGCCTTTCTTTGCCTTGCTTTCAAATTTGCCTTTCCTTGCTTTGCCCTTTTGCCTTGCCTTGCCTTGCCTTGCTTTGCCTTTTAGACTTGCCTTGCATTGTCTTCCTTTGCCCTTATGCCTTTCCTTGCTTTGCCCTTTTGCCTTGCCTTGCCTAGCCTTACTTTGCTCTTTTGCCTTACCTTGCCTTTCTTTGCCCTTTTGCCTTGCATTGCCTTTCTTTACCCGTTTCTCTTCCCTTACCATGCTTTGCCCTTTTGCCTTGCCTTGCCTTGCTTTGCCCATTTACCTTGCCTTACCTTTCCTTGCTTTTCCGTTTTGCCTTTCCTTGCCTTTCCTTTCTTTGCTTTTTTGCCTTGACTTGCCTTGCCTTGCTTTGCCCATTTGCCTTTCCTTTCTTTGCCTTTTTTTGCCCTTTTGCCTTGCCTTGCCTTGCTTTGCCCTTTTGCCTTGCCATGCTTTTTCATTTTGCCTTGCCTTTCCTTGCCTTGCCTTTCTTTGCCCTTTTGCCTTTCCTTGCCTTGCCTTTCTTTGCCTTTTTGCCTTGCTTTAACCGTTTGCTTTGCCTTCCCTTTCTTTACCCTTTTGCCTTGCCTTGCCTTGCTTTGACGTTTTGCTTTGCCTTGCCTTGCCTTGCTTTTCCCTTTTGCCTTGCCTTGCCTTGTTTTGCCCTTTTCACTGGCATTTCCTTGCTTTATCCTTTTCCCTTTTCTTGCCTTGCCTTGCCTTTTTTTCTCTTTTGCCTTTCCTTGCCTTGCCTTGCTTTGCCCTTTTGCCTTTCCTTGCTTTGCCTTTTTTTGCCTTTTTGCCTTGCCTTGCCTTGCTTTACCCGTTTGCTTTGCCTTCCCTTTCTTTACCCTTTTGCCTTGCCTTGCTTTGCTTTGCCGTGTTGCTTTGCCTTGCCTTGCCTTGCCTTTTCTTGCTTTCCCTTTTGACTTTCCTTGCTTAGCTTTGCCCTTTTGCCTTGCATTTCCTTGGTTTGCCTTCATGCCTTGCCATGCCTTGCTTTGCCCTTTTCCCTTGCCTTTCATTGCCTTGCTTTCCCCATTTGCCTTGCCTTGCTTTGCCCTTTAGACTTGCCTTGCATTGTCTTCCTTTGCCCTTTTGCCTTTCATTGCTTTGCCCTTTTGCCTTGCCTTGCCTTGCCTTACTTTGCTCTTTTGCCTTACCTTGCCTTTCTTTGCCTTTCTTTGCCTTTTTGCCTTGCCTTCCCTTGCTTTACCCGTTTGCTTTGCCTTCATTTTCTTTACCATTTTGCCTTGCCTTGCCTTTCTTTGCCGTGTTGCTTTGCCTTGCCTTGCCTTGCATTCCCTTTTGCCTTGCCTTGCCTTACCTTGTTTTGCCCTTTTGCCTTGCATTACCTTGCTTTACCCTTTTCCCTTTCCTTGCCTTGCCTTGCTTTGCCCTTTTGCCTTGCCCTGCTTTGCCCTTCTGCGTTTCCTTGCCTTGCTTTGCTCTTTTGTGCTGCCTTTGCATGCCTTGGTTTGCACTTTTGTGTTGCCTTCCCTTGCCTTTCTTTGCCCTTTTGCCTTGCATTGCCTTGATTTAACCGTTTGCTTTGCCTTGCCTTGCATTGCCCTTTTGCCTTGCCTTGCCTTTTCTTGCTTTCCCTTTTGACTTTCCTTGCTTAGCTTTGCCCTTTTGCCTTGCATTTCCTTGGTTTGCCTTCATGCCTTGCCATGCCTTCCTTTGCCCTTTTCCCTTGCCTTTCATTGCCTTGCTTTCCCCATTTGCCTTGCCTTGCTTTGCCCTTTAGACTTGCCTTGCATTGTCTTCCTTTGCCCTTTTGCCTTTCATTGCTTTGCCCTTTTGCCTTGCCTTGCCTAGCCTTACTTTGCTCTTTTGCCTTACCTTGCCTTTCTTTGCCCTTTTGCCTTGCATTGCCTTTCTTTACCCGTTTCTCTTCCATTACCATGCTTTGCCCTTTTGCCTTGCCTTGCCTTGCTTTGCCCATTTACCTTGCCTTACCTTTCCTTGCTTTTCCGTTTTGCCTTTCCTTGCCTTTCCCTTCTTTGCCTTTTTGCCTTGACTTGCCTTGCCTTGCTTTGCCCATTTGCCATTCCTTTCTTTGCCTTTCTTTGCCTTTTTGCCTTGCCTTGCCTTGCTTTACCCATTTGCTTTGCCTTCCCTTTCTTTACCCTTTTGCCTTGCCTTGCCTTGCTTTGCCCTTTTGCTTTGCCTTGCCTTGCATTGCTATTCCCTTTTGCCTTGCCTTGCCTTGCCTTGCTTTGCCGTTTTGCCTTGCATTACCTTCCTTTTCCCTTTTCCCTTTCCTTGTCTTGCCTTGCTTTGCCCTTTTGCCTTGCCCTGCTTTGCGTTTTTGCCTTACCTTGCCTTGCATTGCCCTTTTGCCTTGCCATGCCTTGTCTTGTTTTCCCTTTTGGCTTGCCTTGCTTAGCTTTGCCCTTTTCCCTTGCCTTGCCTTGGTTTGCCTTTTTACCTTGCAATGCCTTGCTTTGCCCTTTTCCCTCGCCTTTCATTACCTTGCTTTCCCCATTTGCCTTGCCTTGGTTTGCCCTTTTGCCTTCTCTTGCATTGCCTTGCTTTGCCCTTTTGACTTGCCTTGCATTGTCTTGCTTTGCCCTTTTGCCTTTCCTTGCTTTGCCCTTTTGCCTTGCCTTGCCTCGCCTTGCTTTGCTCCTTTGCCTTGCCTTGCCTTGCTTTGCCCTTTTGCTTTGCCTTGCTTTTTCATTTTACCTTGCCTTTCCTTGCCTTGCCTTTCTTTGCCCTTTTCCATTGCATTGCCCTTCTTTACCCGTTTCTCTTCCCTTACCATGCTTTGCCCTTTTGCCTTGCCTTGCTTTGCCATTTTGCCTTGCCTTGCTTTGCGTTTTTGCCTTACCTTGCCTTGCATTGCCCTTTTGCCTTGCCTTGCCTTGTCTTGCTTTCCCTTTTGACTTTCCTTGCTTAGCTTTGCCCTTTTGCCTTGCCTTTCCTTGGTTTGCCTTCATGCCTTGCCATGCCTTGCTTTGCCCTTTTCCCTTGCCTTTCATTGCCTTGCTTTCCCCATTTGCCTCGCCTTGCTTTGCCCTTTTGCCTTGCCTTGCCTTGCTTTGCCCTTTTGCCTTGCCTTGCTTTTTCATTTTGCCTTGCCTTTCCTTGCCTTGCCTTTCTTTGCCCTTTTGCCTTGCATTGCCCTTCTTTACCCATTTCTCTTCCTTTGCCATGCTTTGCCCGTTTTCCTTGCCTTGCCTTGCTTTGCCCATTTACCTTGCCTTACCTTGCCTTGCTTTTCCCTTTGCCTTTCCTTGCCTTTCCTTTCTTTGCCTTTTTGCCTTGACTTGCCTTGCCTTGCTTTGCGCATTTGCCTTTCCTTGCCTTGCCTTTCTTTGCCTTTTTGCCTTGCTTTAACCGTTTGCTTTGCCTTCCTTTTCTTTACCCTTTTGCCTTGCCTTGCCTTGCTTTGACGTTTTGCTTTGCCTTGCCTTGCCTTGCTTTTCCCTTTTGCCTTGCCTTGCCTTGTTTTGCCCTTTTGACTGGCATTTCCTTGCTTTACCCTTTTCCCTTTTCTTGCCTTGCCTTACCCTTCTTTTCTCTTTTGCCTTTCCTTGCCTTGCCTTGCTTTGCCCTTTTGCCTTGCCTTGCCTTGCTTTGGTCTTTTGCTTTGCCTTACCTTATTTTGCCCTTTTGCCTTGCCTTCCATTGCCTTTCTTTGCCCTTTTGCCTTGCCTTGCATTGTCTTGCTTTGCCCTTTTGCCTTTCCTTGCTTTGCCTTTTTGCCTTGCCTTGCCTTGCCTTACCTTGCTCTTTTGCCTTGCCTTGCTTTTTCACTTGGCCTTGTCTTGCCTTTCCTTGCCTTGCCTTTCTTTGCCCTTTTGCCTTGCATTGCCTTGCTTTACCCGTTTGCTTTGCCTTGCCTTGCATTGCCATTTTGCCTTGTCTTGCATTGTCTTGCTTTCACTTTTGACTTTCCTTGCTTAGCTTTGCCCTTTTGCCTTGCCTTGCCTAGCCTTACTTTGCTCTTTTGCCTTACCTTGCCTTTCTTTGCCTTTCTTTGCCTTTTTGCCTTGCCTTCCCTTGCTTTACCCGTTTGCTTTGCCTTCCCTTTCTTTACCATTTTGCCTTGCCTTGCCTTTCTTTGCCGTGTTGCTTTGCCTTGCCTTGCCTTGCATTCCCTTTTGCCTTGCCTTGCCTTGCCTTGTTTTGCCCTTTTGCCTTGCATTACCTTGCTTTACCCTTTTCCCTTTCCTTGCCTTGCCTTGCTTTGCCCTTTTGCCTTGCCCTGCTTTGCCCTTCTGCGTTGCCTTGCCTTGCTTTGCTCTTTTGTGCTGCCTTTGCATGCCTTGGTTTGCACTTTTGTGTTGCCTTCCCTTGCCTTTCTTTGCCCTTTTGCCTTGCATTGCCTTGATTTAACCGTTTGCTTTGCCTTGCCTTGCTTTGCCATTTTGCCTTGCCTTGCTTTGCGTTTTTGCCTTACCTTGCCTTGCATTGCCCTTTTGCCTTGCCTTGCCTTTTCTTGCTTTCCCTTTTGACTTTCCTTGCTTAGCTTTGCCCTTTTGCCTTGCATTTCCTTGGTTTGCCTTCATGCCTTGCCATGCCTTGCTTTGCCCTTTCCCTTGCCTTTCATTGCCTTGCTTTCCCCATTTGCCTTGCCTTGCTTTGCCCTTTAGACTTGCCTTGCATTGTCTTCCTTTGCCCTTTTGCCTTTCATTGCTTTGCCCTTTTGCCTTGCCTTGCCTAGCCTTACTTTGCTCTTTTGCCTTACCTTGCCTTTCTTTGCCCTTTTGCCTTGCATTGCCTTTCTTTACCCGTTTCTCTTCCCTTACCATGCTTTGCCCTTTTACCTTACCTTGCCTTGCTTTGCCCATTTACCTTGCCTTACCTTTCCTTGCTTTTCCGTTTTGCCTTTCCTTGCCTTTCCCTTCTTTGCCTTTTTGCCTTGACTTGCCTTGCCTTGCTTTGCCCATTTGCCTTTCCTTTCTTTCCTTTCTTTGCCTTTTTGCCTTGCCTTGCCTTGCTTTACCCGTTTGCTTTGCCTTCCCTTTCTTTACCCTTTTGCCTTGCCTTGCCTTGCTTCGCCCTTTTGCTTTGCCTTGCCTTGCATTGCTATTCCCTTTTGCCTTGCCTTGCCTTGCCTTGTTTTGCCCTTTTGCCTTGCATTACCTTGCTTTACCCTTTTCCCTTTCCTTGCCTTGCCTTGCTTTGCCTTTTTGTCTTGCCCTGCTTTGCCCTTTTGCGTTGCCTTGCCTTGCTTTGCTCTTTTGTGCTACCTTTGCATGCCTTGGTTTGCACTTTTGTGTTGCCTTCCCTTGCCTTTCTTTGCCCTTTTTCCTTGCCTTGCTTTGCGTTTTTGCCTTACCTTGCCTTGCATTGCCCTTTTGCCTTGCCATGCCTTGTCTTGTTTTCCCTTTTGGCTTGCCTTGCTTAGCTTTGCCCTTTTCCCTTGCCGTGCCTTGGTTTGCCTTTTTACCTTGCAATGCCTTGCTTTGCCCTTTTCCCTCGCCTTTCATTACCTTGCTTTCCCCATTTGCCTTGCCTTGGTTTGCCCTTTTGCCTTCTCTTGCATTGCCTTGCTTTGCCCTTTTGACTTGCCTTGCATTGTCTTGCTTTGCCCTTTTGCCTTTCCTTGCTTTGCCCTTTTGCCTTGCCTTGCCTCGCCTTGCTTTGCTCTTTTGCCTTGCCTTGCCTTGCTTTGCCCTTTTGCTTTGCCTTGCTTTTTCATTTTACCTTGCCTTTCCTTGCCTTGCCTTTCTTTGCCCTTTTCCCTTGCATTGACCTTCTTTACCCGTTTCTCTTCCCTTACCATGCTTTGCCCTTTTGCCTTGCCTTGCCTTGCTTTGCCCTTTTGCCTTGCCCTGCTTTGCCCTTCTGCGTTGCCTTGCCTTGCTTTGCTCTTTTGTGCTGCCTTTGCATGCCTTGGTTTGCACTTTTGTGTTGCCTTCTCTTACCTTTCTTTGCCCTTTTGCCTTGCATTGCCTTGCTTTAACCGTTTGCCTTGCCTTGCCTTGCTTTGCCCTTTTGCTTTGCCTTGCCTTGCCTTGCCTTGCCTTGTTTTGCCCTTTTGCCTTGCATTACCTTGCTTTACCCTTTTCCCTTTCCTTGCCTTGCCTTGCTTTGCCTTTTTGCCTTGCCCTGCTTTGCCCTTTTGCGTTGCTTTGCCTTGCTTTGCTCTTTTGTGCTGCCTTTGCATGCCTTGGTTTGCACTTTTGTGTTGCCTTCCCTTGCCTTTCTTTGCCCTTTTTCCTTGCCTTGCTTTGCGTTTTTGCCTTACCTTGCCTTGCATTGCCCTTTGCCTTGCCATGCCTTGTCTTGCTTTCCCTTTTGACTTGCCTTGCTTAGCTTTGCCCTTTTCCCTTGCCTTGCCTTGGTTTGCCTTTTTACCTTGCAATGCCTTGCTTTGCCCTTTTCCCTTGCCTTTCATTACATTGCTTTCCCCATTTGCCTTGCCTTGGTTTGCCCTTTTGCCTTCTCTTGCATTGCCTTGCTTTGCCCTTTGCCTTGCTTTGCCTCGCCTTGCTTTGCCCTTTTGCCTTGCCTTGCCTTGCTTTGCCCTTTTGCCTTGCCATGCTTTTTCATTTTGCCTTGCCTTTCCTTGCCTTGCCTTTCTTTGCCCTTTTGCCTTTCCTTGCCTTGCCTTTCTTTGCCTTTTTGCCTTGCTTTAACCGTTTGCTTTGCCTTCCCTTTCTTTACCCTTTTGCCTTGCCTTGCCTTGCTTTGCCGTTTTGCTTTGCCTTGCCTTGCCTTGCTTTTCCCTTTTGCCTTGCCTTGCCTTGTTTTGCCCTTTTGACTGGCATTTCCTTGCTTTATCCTTTTCCCTTTTCTTGCCTTTCCTTGCCTTTTTTTCTCTTTTGCCTTTCCTTGCCTTGCCTTGCTTTGCCCTTTTGCCTTGCCTTGCCTTGCTTTGGTCTTTTGCGTTGCCTTAACTTATTTTGCCCTTTTGCCTTGCCTTGCCTTGCTTTGGTCTTTTGCGTTGCCTTACCTTATTTTGCCCTTTTGCCTTGCCTTCCCTTGCCTTTCCTTGCCCTTTTGCCTTGCCTTGCATTGTCTTGCTTTGCCCTTTTGCCTTTCCTTGCTTTGCCTTTTTGCCTTGCCTTGCCTTGCCTTACCTTGCTCTTTTGCCTTGCCTTGCTTTTTCACTTGGCCTTGTCTTGCCTTGCCTTGCCTTGCCTTTCTTTACCCTTTTGCCTTGCATTGCCTTGCTTTCACTTTTGACTTTCCTTGCTTAGCTTTGCCCTTTTGCCTTGCCTTGCCTTGTTTTGCCCTTTTCCCTTGCCCTGCTTTGCCCTTCTGCGTTGCCTTGCCTTGCTTTGCTCTTTTGTGCTGCCTTTCAATGCCTTGGTTTGCACTTTTGTGTTGCCTTCCCTTGCCTTTCTTTGCCCTTTTGCCTTGCCTTGCCTTGTCTTGCTTTCCCTTTTGACTTTCCTTGCTTAGCTTTGCCCTTTTGCCTTGCCTTTCCTTGGTTTGCCTTCATGCCTTGCCATGCCTTGCTTTGCCCTTTTCCCTTGCCTTTCATTGCCTTGCTTTCCCCATTTGCCTTGCCTTGCTTTGCCCTTTTGCCTTCTCTTGCATTGCCTTGCTTTGCCCTTTTGACTTGCCTTGCATTGTCTTGCTTTGCCCTTTTGCCTTTCCTTGCTTTGCCCTTTTGCCTTGCCTTGCCTCGCCTTGCTTTGCTCTTTTGCCTTGCCTTGCCTTGCTTTGCCCTTTTGCTTTGCCTTGCTTTTTCATTTTACCTTGCCTTTCCATGCCTTGCCTTTCTTTGCCCTTTTCCCTTGCATTGCCCTTCTTTACCCGTTTCTCTTCCCTTACCATGCTTTGCCCTTTTGCCTTGACTTGCCTTGCTTTGCCCTTTTTCCTTGCCTTGCATTGTCTTGCTTTGCCCTTTTGCCTTTCCTTGCTTTGCCTTTTTGCCTTGCCTTGCCTTGCCTTACCTTGCTCTTTTGCCTTGCCTTGCTTTTTCACTTGGCCTTGTCTTGCCTTTCCTTGCCTTGCCTTTCTTTGCCCTTTTGCCTTGCATTGCCTTGCTTTACCCGTTTGCTTTGCCTTGCCTTGCTTTGCCATTTTGCCTTGTCTTGCATTGTCTTGCTTTCACTTTTGACTTTCCTTGCTTAGCTTTACCCTTTTGCCTTGCCTTGCCTTGGTTTGCCTTTATGCCTTGCCGTGCCTTGCTTTGCGCTTTTCCTTTGCCTTTCTTTGCCTTGCTTTCCCAATTTGCCTTTCCTTGCTTTGCCCTTTAGACTTGCCTTGCATTGTCTTCCTTTGCCCTTTTGCCTTTCATTGCTTTGCCTTTTTCCCTTGCCTTTCATTACCTTGCTTTCCCCATTTGCCTTGCCTTGGTTTGCCCTTTTGCCTTCTCTTGCATTGCCTTGCTTTGCCCTTTGCCTTGCCTTGCCTCGCCTTGCTTTGCCCTTTTGCCTTGCCTTGCCTTGCTTTGCCCTTTTTCCTTGCCTTGCTTTGCGTTTTTGCCTTACCTTGCCTTGCATTGCCCTTTTGCCTTGCCATGCCTTGTCTTGTTATCCCTTTTGGCTTGCCTTGCTTAGCTTTGCCCTTTCCCTTGCCGTGCCTTGGTTTGCCTTTTTACCTTGCAATGCCTTGCTTTGCCCTTTTCCCTCGCCTTTCATTACCTTGCTTTCCCCATTTGCCTTGCCTTGGTTTGCCCTTTTGCCTTCTCTTGCATTGCCTTGCTTTGCCCTTTTGACTTGCCTTGCATTGTCTTGCTTTGCCCTTTTGCCTTTCCTTGCTTTGCCCTTTTGCCTTGCCTTGCCTCGCCTTGCTTTGCTCTTTTGCCTTGCCTTGCCTTGCTTTGCCCTTTTGCTTTGCCTTGCTTTTTCATTTTACCTTGCCTTTCCTTGCCTTGCCTTTCTTTGCCCTTTTCCATTGCATTGCCCTTCTTTACCCGTTTCTCTTCCCTTACCATGCTTTGCCCTTTTGCCTTGCCTTGCCTTGCTTTGCCATTTTGCCTTGCCTTGCTTTGCGTTTTTGCCTTACCTTGCCTTGCATTGCCCTTTTGCCTTGCCTTGCCTTGTCTTGCTTTCCCTTTTGACTTTCCTTGCTTAGCTTTGCCCTTTTGCCTTGCCTTTCCTTGGTTTGCCTTCATGCCTTGCCATGCCTTGCTTTGCCCTTTTCCCTTGCCTTTCATTGCCTTGCTTTCCCCATTTGCCTTGACTTGCTTTGCCCTTTGCCTTGCCTTGCCTCGCCTTGCTTTGCCCTTTTGCCTTGCCTTGCCTTGCTTTGCCCTTTTGCCTTGCCTGGCTTTTTCATTTTGCCTTGCCTTTCCTTGCCTTGCCTTTCTTTGCCCTTTTGCCTTGCATTGCCCTTCTTTACCCATTTTTCTTCCTTTGCCATGCTTTGCCCGTTTTCCTTGCCTTGCCTTGCTTTGCCCATTTACCTTGCCTTACCTTGCCTTGCCTTTCTTTGCCCTTTTGCCTTGCATTGCCCTTCTTTACCCATTTCTCTTCCTTTGCCATGCTTTGCCCGTTTTCCTTGCCTTGCCTTGCTTTGCCCATTTACCTTGCCTTACCTTGCCTTGCTTTTCCCTTTGCCTTTCCTTGCCTTTCCTTTCTTTGCCTTTTTGCCTTGACTTGCCTTGCCTTGCTTTGCGCATTTGCCTTTCCTTGCCTTGCCTTTCTTTGCCTTTTTGCCTTGCTTTAACCGTTTGCTTTGCCTTCCTTTTCTTTACCCTTTTGCCTTGCCTTGCCTTGCTTTGACGTTTTGCTTTGCCTTGCCTTGCCTTGCTTTTCCCTTTTGCCTTGCCTTGCCTTGTTTTGCCCTTTTGACTGGCATTTCCTTGCTTTACCCTTTTCCCTTTTCTTGCCTTGCCTTACCCTTCTTTTCTCTTTTGCCTTTCCTTGCCTTGCCTTGCTTTGCCCTTTTGCCTTGCCTTGCCTTGCTTTGGTCTTTTGCTTTGCCTTACCTTATTTTGCCCTTTTGCCTTGCCTTCCATTGCCTTTCTTTGCCCTTTTGCCTTGCCTTGCATTGTCTTGCTTTGCCCTTTTGCCTTTCCTTGCTTTGCCTTTTTGCCTTGCCTTGCCTTGCCTTACCTTGCTCTTTTGCCTTGCCTTGCTTTTTCACTTGGCCTTGTCTTGCCTTTCCTTGCCTTGCCTTTCTTTGCCCTTTTGCCTTGCATTGCCTTGCTTTACCCGTTTGCTTTGCCTTGCCTTGCTTTGCCATTTTGCCTTGTCTTGCATTGTCTTGCTTTCACTTTTGACTTTCCTTGCTTAGCTTTACCCTTTTGCCTTGCCTTGCCTTGGTTTGCCTTTATGCCTTGCCGTGCCTTGCTTTGCGCTTTTCCTTTGCCTTTCTTTGCCTTGCTTTCCCAATTTGCCTTTCCTTGCTTTGCCCTTTAGACTTGCCTTGCATTGTCTTCCTTTGCCCTTTTGCCTTTCATTGCTTTGCCTTTTTCCCTTGCCTTTCATTACCTTGCTTTCCCCATTTGCCTTGCCTTGGTTTGCCCTTTTGCCTTCTCTTGCATTGCCTTGCTTTGCCCTTTGCCTTGCCTTGCCTCGCCTTGCTTTGCCCTTTTGCCTTGCCTTGCCTTGCTTTGCCCTTTTTCCTTGCCTTGCTTTGCGTTTTTGCCTTACCTTGCCTTGCATTGCCCTTTTGCCTTGCCATGCCTTGTCTTGTTTTCCCTTTTGGCTTGTCTTGCTTAGCTTTGCCCTTTTCCCTTGCCGTGCCTTGGTTTGCCTTTTTACCTTGCAATGCCTTGCTTTGCCCTTTTCCCTCGCCTTTCATTACCTTGCTTTCCCCATTTGCCTTGCCTTGGTTTGCCCTTTTGCCTTCTCTTGCATTGCCTTGCTTTGCCCTTTTGACTTGCCTTGCATTGTCTTGCTTTGCCCTTTTGCCTTTCCTTGCTTTGCCCTTTTGCCTTGCCTTGCCTCGCCTTGCTTTGCTCTTTTGCCTTGCCTTGCCTTGCTTTGCCCTTTTGCTTTGCCTTGCTTTTTCATTTTACCTTGCCTTTCCTTGCCTTGCCTTTCTTTGCCCTTTTCCATTGCATTGCCCTTCTTTACCCGTTTCTCTTCCCTTACCATGCTTTGCCCTTTTGCCTTGCCTTGCCTTGCTTTGCCATTTTGCCTTGCCTTGCTTTGCGTTTTTGCCTTACCTTGCCTTGCATTGCCCTTTTGCCTTGCCTTGCCTTGTCTTGCTTTCCCTTTTGACTTTCCTTGCTTAGCTTTGCCCTTTTGCCTTGCCTTTCCTTGGTTTGCCTTCATGCCTTGCCATGCCTTGCTTTGCCCTTTTCCCTTGCCTTTCATTGCCTTGCTTTCCCCATTTGCCTTGACTTGCTTTGCCCTTTGCCTTGCCTTGCCTCGCCTTGCTTTGCCCTTTTGCCTTGCCTTGCCTTGCTTTGCCCTTTTGCCTTGCCTGGCTTTTTCATTTTGCCTTGCCTTTCCTTGCCTTGCCTTTCTTTGCCCTTTTGCCTTGCATTGCCCTTCTTTACCCATTTTTCTTCCTTTGCCATGCTTTGCCCGTTTTCCTTGCCTTGCCTTGCTTTGCCCATTTACCTTGCCTTACCTTGCCTTGCCTTTCTTTGCCCTTTTGCCTTGCATTGCCCTTCTTTACCCATTTCTCTTCCTTTGCCATGCTTTGCCCGTTTTCCTTGCCTTGCCTTGCTTTGCCCATTTACCTTGCCTTACCTTGCCTTGCTTTTCCCTTTGCCTTTCCTTGCCTTTCCTTTCTTTGCCTTTTTGCCTTGACTTGCCTTGCCTTGCTTTGCGCATTTGCCTTTCCTTGCCTTGCCTTTCTTTGCCTTTTTGCCTTGCTTTAACCGTTTGCTTTGCCTTCCTTTTCTTTACCCTTTTGCCTTGCCTTGCCTTGCTTTGACGTTTTGCTTTGCCTTGCCTTGCCTTGCTTTTCCCTTTTGCCTTGCCTTGCCTTGTTTTGCCCTTTTGACTGGCATTTCCTTGCTTTACCCTTTTCCCTTTTCTTGCCTTGCCTTACCCTTCTTTTCTCTTTTGCCTTTCCTTGCCTTGCCTTGCTTTGCCCTTTTGCCTTGCCTTGCCTTGCTTTGGTCTTTTGCTTTGCCTTACCTTATTTTGCCCTTTTGCCTTGCCTTCCATTGCCTTTCTTTGCCCTTTTGCCTTGCCTTGCATTGTCTTGCTTTGCCCTTTTGCCTTTCCTTGCTTTGCCTTTTTGCCTTGCCTTGCCTTGCCTTACCTTGCTCTTTTGCCTTGCCTTGCTTTTTCACTTGGCCTTGTCTTGCCTTTCCTTGCCTTGCCTTTCTTTGCCCTTTTGCCTTGCATTGCCTTGCTTTACCCGTTTGCTTTGCCTTGCCTTGCATTGCCATTTTGCCTTGTCTTGCATTGTCTTGCTTTCCCTTTTGACTTTCCTTGCTTAGCTTTGCCCTTTTGCCTTGCCTTGCCTTGGTTTGCCTTTATGCCTTGCCATGCCTTGCTTTGCCCTTTTCCTTTGCCTTTCTTTGCCTTGCTTTCCCCATTTGCCTTGCCTTGCTTTGCCCTTTTCCCTTGCCTTGCCTTGCCTTGCTTTGCCCATTTACCTTGCCTTACCTTTCCTTGCTTTTCCGTTTTGCCTTTCCTTGCCTTGCTTTACTCGTTTGCTTTGCCTTCACTTTCTTTACTCTTTTGCCTTGCCTTGCCTTTCTTTGCCGTGTTGCTTTGCCTTGCCTTGCCTTGCATTCCCTTTTGCCTTGCCTTGCCTTGCCTTGTTTTGCCCTTTTGCCTTGCATTACCTTGCTTTACCCTTTTCCCTTTCCTTGCCTTGCCTTGCTGTGCCCTTTTGCCTTGCCCTGCTTTGCCGTTCTGCGTTGCCTTGCCTTGCTTTGCTCTTTTGTGCTGCCTTTGCTTGCCTTGGTTTGCACTTTTGTGTTGCCTTCCCTTGCCTTTCTTTGTGCCCTTTTGCCTTGCATTGCCTTGCTTTAACCGTTTGCTTTGCCTTGCCTTGCTTTGCGTTTTTGCCTTACCTTGCCTTGCATTGCCCTTTTGCCTTGCCTTGCCTTTTCTTGCTTTCCCTTTTGACTTTCCTTGCTTAGCTTTGCCCTTTTGCCTTGCATTTCCTTGGTTTGCCTTCATGCCTTGCCATGCCTTGCTTTGCCCTTTTCCCTTGCCTTTCATTGCCTTGCTTTCCCCATTTACCTTGCCTTACTTTGCCCTTTAGACTTGCCTTGCATTGTCTTCCTTTGCCCATTTGCCTTTCATTGCTTTGCCCTTTTGCCTTGCCTTGCCTAGCCTTACTTTGCTCTTTTGCCTTACCTTGCCTTTCTTTGCCTTTCTTTGCCTTTTTGCCTTGCCTTCCCTTGCTTTACCCGTTTGCTTTGCCTTCCCTTTCTTTACCATTTTGCCTTGCCTTGCCTTTCTTTGCCGTGTTGCTTTGCCTTGCCTTGCCTTGCATTCCCTTTTGCCTTGCCTTGCCTTGCCTTGTTTTGCCCTTTTGCCTTGCATTACCTTGCTTTACCCTTTTCCCTTTCCTTGCCTTGCCTTGCTTTGCCCTTTTGCCTTGCCCTGCTTTGCCCTTCTGCGTTGCCTTGCCTTGCTTTGCTCTTTTGTGCTGCCTTTGCATGCCTTGGTTTGCACTTTTGTGTTGCCTTCCCTTGCCTTTCTTTGCCCTTTTGCCTTGCATTGCCTTGATTTAACCGTTTGCTTTGCCTTGCCTTGCTTTGCCATTTTGCCTTGCCTTGCTTTGCGTTTTTGCCTTACCTTGTCTTGCATTGCCCTTTTCCCTTGCCTGCCTTTTCTTGCTTTCCCTTTTGACTTTCCTTGCTTAGCTTTGCCCTTTTGCCTTGCATTTCCTTGGTTTGCCTTCATGCCTTGCCATGCCTTGCTTTGCCCTTTCCCTTGCCTTTCATTGCCTTGCTTTCCCCATTTGCCTTGCCTTGCTTTGCCCTTTAGACTTGCCTTGCATTGTCTTCCTTTGCCCTTTTGCCTTTCATTGCTTTGCCCTTTTGCCTTGCCTTGCCTAGCCTTACTTTGCTCTTTTGCCTTACCTTGCCTTTCTTTGCCCTTTTGCCTTGCATTGCCTTTCTTTACCCGTTTCTCTTCCCTTACCATGCTTTGCCCTTTTGCCTTACCTTGCCTTGCTTTGCCCATTTACCTTGCCTTACCTTTCCTTGCTTTTCCGTTTTGCCTTTCCTTGCCTTTCCCTTCTTTGCCTTTTTGCCTTGACTTGCCTTGCCTTGCTTTGCCCATTTGCCTTTCCTTTCTTTCCTTTCTTTGCCTTTTTGCCTTGCCTTGCCTTGCTTTACCCGTTTGCTTTGCCTTCCCTTTCTTTACCCTTTTGCCTTGCCTTGCCTTGCTTCGCCCTTTTGCTTTGCCTTGCCTTGCATTGCTATTCCCTTTTGCCTTGCCTTGCCTTGCCTTGTTTTGCCCTTTTGCCTTGCATTACCTTGCTTTACCCTTTTCCCTTTCCTTGCCTTGCCTTGCTTTGCCTTTTTGTCTTGCCCTGCTTTGCCCTTTTGCGTTGCCTTGCCTTGCTTTGCTCTTTTGTGCTACCTTTGCATGCCTTGGTTTGCACTTTTGTGTTGCCTTCCCTTGCCTTTCTTTGCCCTTTTTCCTTGCCTTGCTTTGCGTTTTTGCCTTACCTTGCCTTGCATTGCCCTTTTGCCTTGCCATGCCTTGTCTTGTTTTCCCTTTTGGCTTGCCTTGCTTAGCTTTGCCCTTTTCCCTTGCCGTGCCTTGGTTTGCCTTTTTACCTTGCAATGCCTTGCTTTGCCCTTTTCCCTCGCCTTTCATTACCTTGCTTTCCCCATTTGCCTTGCCTTGGTTTGCCCTTTTGCCTTCTCTTGCATTGCCTTGCTTTGCCCTTTTGACTTGCCTTGCATTGTCTTGCTTTGCCCTTTTGCCTTTCCTTGCTTTGCCCTTTTGCCTTGCCTTGCCTCGCCTTGCTTTGCTCTTTTGCCTTGCCTTGCCTTGCTTTGCCCTTTTGCTTTGCCTTGCTTTTTCATTTTACCTTGCCTTTCCTTGCCTTGCCTTTCTTTGCCCTTTTCCCTTGCATTGACCTTCTTTACCCGTTTCTCTTCCCTTACCATGCTTTGCCCTTTTGCCTTGCCTTGCCTTGCTTTGCCCTTTTGCCTTGCCCTGCTTTGCCCTTCTGCGTTGCCTTGCCTTGCTTTGCTCTTTTGTGCTGCCTTTGCATGCCTTGGTTTGCACTTTTGTGTTGCCTTCTCTTGCCTTTCTTTGCCCTTTTGCCTTGCATTGCCTTGCTTTAACCGTTTGCCTTGCCTTGCCTTGCTTTGCCCTTTTGCTTTGCCTTGCCTTGCCTTGCCTTGCCTTGTTTTGCCCTTTTGCCTTGCATTACCTTGCTTTACCCTTTTCCCTTTCCTTGCCTTGCCTTTCTTTGCCTTTTTGCCTTGCCCTGCTTTGCCCTTTTGCGTTGCTTTGCCTTGCTTTGCTCTTTTGTGCTGCCTTTGCATGCCTTGGTTTGCCCATTTGCCTTTCCTTGCCTTGCCTTTCTTTGCCCTTTTTCCTTGCCTTGCTTTGCGTTTTTGCCTTACCTTGCCTTGCATTGCCCTTTGCCTTGCCATGCCTTGTCTTGCTTTCCCTTTTGACTTGCCTTGCTTAGCTTTGCCCTTTTCCCTTGCCTTGCCTTGGTTTGCCTTTTTACCTTGCAATGCCTTGCTTTGCCCTTTTCCCTTGCCTTTCATTACATTGCTTTCCCCATTTGCCTTGCCTTGGTTTGCCCTTTTGCCTTCTCTTGCATTGCCTTGCTTTGCCCTTTGCCTTGCTTTGCCTCGCCTTGCTTTGCCCTTTTGCCTTGCCTTGCCTTGCTTTGCCCTTTTGCCTTGCCATGCTTTTTCATTTTGCCTTGCCTTTCATTGCCTTGCCTTTCTTTGCCCTTTTGCCTTTCCTTGCCTTGCCTTTCTTTGCCTTTTTGCCTTGCTTTAACCGTTTGCTTTGCCTTCCCTTTCTTTACCCTTTTGCCTTGCCTTGCCTTGCTTTGCCGTTTTGCTTTGCCTTGCCTTGCCTTGCTTTTCCCTTTTGCCTTGCCTTGCCTTGTTTTGCCCTTTTGACTGGCATTTCCTTGCTTTATCCTTTTCCCTTTTCTTGCCTTGCCTTGCCTTTTTTTCTCATTTGCCTTTCCTTGCCTTGCCTTGCTTTGCCCTTTTGCCTTGCCTTGCCTTGCTTTGGTCTTTTGCGTTGCCTTACCTTATTTTGCCCTTTTGCCTTTCCTTCCCTTGCCTTTCTTTGCCCTTTTGCCTTGCCTTGCATTGTCTTTCTTTGCCCTTTTGCCTTTCCTTGCTTTGCCTTTTTGCCTTGCCTTGCCTTGCTTTTTCACTTGGCCTTGTCTTGCCTTGCCTTGCCTTGCCTTTCTTTGCCCTTTTGCCTTGCATTGCCTTGCTTTCACTTTTGACTTTCCTTGCTTAGCTTTGCCCTTTTGCCTTGCCTTGCCTTGTTTTGCCCTTTTCCCTTGCCCTGCTTTGCCCTTCTGCATTGCCTTGCCTTGCTTTGCTCTTTTGTGCTGCCTTTCAATGCCTTGGTTTGCACTTTTGTGTTGCCTTCCCTTGCCTTTCTTTGCCCTTTTGCCTTGCCTTGCCTTGTCTTGCTTTCCCTTTTGACTTTCCTTGCTTAGCTTTGCCCTTTTGCCTTGCCTTTCGTTGGTTTGCCTTCATGCATTGCCATGCCTTGCTTTGCCCTTTTCCCTTGCCTTTCATTGCCTTGCTTTCCCCATTTGCCTTGCCTTGCTTTGCCCTTTAGACTTGCCTTGCATTGTCTTCCTTTGCCCTTTTGCCTTTCATTGCTTCGCCCTTTTGCCTTGCCTTTCCTTGGTTTGCCTTCATGCCTTGCCATGCCTTGCTTTGCCCTTTTCCCTTGCCTTTCATTGCCTTGCTTTCCCCATTTGCCTTGCCTTGCTTTGCCCTTTAGACTTGCCTTGCATTGTCTTCCTTTGCCCTTTTGCCTTTCATTGCTTTGCCCTTTTGCCTTGCCTTGCCTAGCCTTACTTTGCTCTTTTGCCTTACCTTGCCTTTCTTTGCCCTTTTGCCTTGCATTGCCTTTCTTTACCCGTTTCTCTTCCCTTACCATGCTTTGCCCTTTTGCCTTACCTTGCCTTGCTTTGCCCATTTACCTTTCCTTACCTTTCCTTGCTTTTCCGTTTTGCCTTTCCTTGCCTTTCCCTTCTTTGCCTTTTTGCCTTGACTTGCCTTGCCTTGCTTTCCCCATTTGCCTTTCCTTTCTTTCCTTTCTTTGCCTTTTTGCCTTGCCTTGCCTTGCTTTACCCGTTTGCTTTGCCTTCCCTTTCTTTACCCTTTTGGCTTGCCTTGCCTTGCTTTGCCCTTTTGCTTTGCCTTGCCTTGCATTGCTATTCCCTTTTGCCTTGCCTTGCCTTGCCTTGTTTTGCCCTTTTGCCTTGCATTACCTTGCTTTACCCTTTTCCCTTTCCTTGCCTTGCCTTGCTTTGCCTTTTTGTCTTGCCCTGCTTTGCCCTTTTGCTTGCCTTGCCTTGCTTTGCTCTTTTGTGCTGCCTTTGCATGCCTTGGTTTGCACTTTTGTGTTGCCTTCCCTTGCCTTTCTTTGCCCTTTTTCCTTGCCTTGCTTTGCGTTTTTGCCTTACCTTGCCTTGCTTTGCCCTTTTCCCTTGCCGTGCCTTGGTTTGCCTTTTTACCTTGCAATGCCTTGCTTTGCCCTTTTCCCTCGCCTTTCATTACCTTGCTTTCCCCATTTGCCTTGCCTTGGTTTGCCCTTTTGCCTTCTCTTGCATTGCCTTGCTTTGCCCTTTTGACTTGCCTTGCATTGTCTTGCTTTGCCCTTTTGCCTTTCCTTGCTTTGCCCTTTTGCCTTGCCTTGCCTCGCCTTGCTTTGCTCTTTTGCCTTGCCTTGCCTTGCTTTGCCCTTTTGCTTTGCCTTGCTTTTTCATTTTACCTTGCCTTTCCTTGCCTTGCCTTTCTTTGCCCTTTTCCCTTGCATTGCCCTTCTTTACCCGTTTCTCTTCCCTTACCATGCTTTGCCTTTTTGCCTTGCCTTGCCTTGCTTTGCCCTTTTTCCTTGCCTTGCATTGTCTTGCTTTGCCCTTTTGCCTTTCCTTGCTTTGCCTTTTTTCCTTGCCTTGCCTTGCTTTGCCCTTTTGCCTTGCCTTGCCTTGCTTTGCCCTTTTGCCTTGCCCTGCTTTGCCCTTCTGCGTTGCCTTGCCTTGCTTTGCTCTTTTGTGCTGCCTTTGCATGCCTTGGTTTGCACTTTTGTGTTGCCTTCTCTTGCCTTTCTTTGCCCTTTTGCCTTGCATTGCCTTGCTTTAACCGTTTGCCTTGCCTTGCCTTGCTTTGCCCTTTTGCTTTGCCTTGCCTTGCCTTGCCTTGCCTTGTTTTGCCCTTTTGCCTTGCATTACCTTGCTTTACCCTTTTCCCTTTCCTTGCCTTGCCTTTCTTTGCCTTTTTGCCTTGCCCTGCTTTGCCCTTTTGCGTTGCTTTGCCTTGCTTTGCTCTTTTGTGCTGCCTTTGCATGCCTTGGTTTGCCCATTTGCCTTTCCTTGCCTTGCCTTTCTTTGCCCTTTTTCCTTGCCTTGCTTTGCGTTTTTGCCTTACCTTGCCTTGCATTGCCCTTTGCCTTGCCATGCCTTGTCTTGCTTTCCCTTTTGACTTGCCTTGCTTAGCTTTGCCCTTTTCCCTTGCCTTGCCTTGGTTTGCCTTTTTACCTTGCAATGCCTTGCTTTGCCCTTTTCCCTTGCCTTTCATTACATTGCTTTCCCCATTTGCCTTGCCTTGGTTTGCCCTTTTGCCTTCTCTTGCATTGCCTTGCTTTGCCCTTTGCCTTGCTTTGCCTCGCCTTGCTTTGCCCTTTTGCCTTGCCTTGCCTTGCTTTGCCCTTTTGCCTTGCCATGCTTTTTCATTTTGCCTTGCCTTTCCTTGCCTTGCCTTTCTTTGCCCTTTTGCCTTTCCTTGCCTTGCCTTTCTTTGCCTTTTTGCCTTGCTTTAACCGTTTGCTTTGCCTTCCCTTTCTTTACCCTTTTGCCTTGCCTTGCCTTGCTTTGCCGTTTTGCTTTGCCTTGCCTTGCCTTGCTTTTCCCTTTTGCCTTGCCTTGCCTTGTTTTGCCCTTTTGACTGGCATTTCCTTGCTTTATCCTTTTCCCTTTTCTTGCCTTGCCTTGCCTTTTTTTCTCATTTGCCTTTCCTTGCCTTGCCTTGCTTTGCCCTTTTGCCTTGCCTTGCCTTGCTTTGGTCTTTTGCGTTGCCTTACCTTATTTTGCCCTTTTGCCTTTCCTTCCCTTGCCTTTCTTTGCCCTTTTGCCTTGCCTTGCATTGTCTTTCTTTGCCCTTTTGCCTTTCCTTGCTTTGCCTTTTTGCCTTGCCTTGCCTTGCTTTTTCACTTGGCCTTGTCTTGCCTTGCCTTGCCTTGCCTTTCTTTGCCCTTTTGCCTTGCATTGCCTTGCTTTCACTTTTGACTTTCCTTGCTTAGCTTTGCCCTTTTGCCTTGCCTTGCCTTGTTTTGCCCTTTTCCCTTGCCCTGCTTTGCCCTTCTGCATTGCCTTGCCTTGCTTTGCTCTTTTGTGCTGCCTTTCAATGCCTTGGTTTGCACTTTTGTGTTGCCTTCCCTTGCCTTTCTTTGCCCTTTTGCCTTGCCTTGCCTTGTCTTGCTTTCCCTTTTGACTTTCCTTGCTTAGCTTTGCCCTTTTGCCTTGCCTTTCGTTGGTTTGCCTTCATGCATTGCCATGCCTTGCTTTGCCCTTTTCCCTTGCCTTTCATTGCCTTGCTTTCCCCATTTGCCTTGCCTTGCTTTGCCCTTTAGACTTGCCTTGCATTGTCTTCCTTTGCCCTTTTGCCTTTCATTGCTTCGCCCTTTTGCCTTGCCTTTCCTTGGTTTGCCTTCATGCCTTGCCATGCCTTGCTTTGCCCTTTTCCCTTGCCTTTCATTGCCTTGCTTTCCCCATTTGCCTTGCCTTGCTTTGCCCTTTAGACTTGCCTTGCATTGTCTTCCTTTGCCCTTTTGCCTTTCATTGCTTTGCCCTTTTGCCTTGCCTTGCCTAGCCTTACTTTGCTCTTTTGCCTTACCTTGCCTTTCTTTGCCCTTTTGCCTTGCATTGCCTTTCTTTACCCGTTTCTCTTCCCTTACCATGCTTTGCCCTTTTGCCTTACCTTGCCTTGCTTTGCCCATTTACCTTTCCTTACCTTTCCTTGCTTTTCCGTTTTGCCTTTCCTTGCCTTTCCCTTCTTTGCCTTTTTGCCTTGACTTGCCTTGCCTTGCTTTCCCCATTTGCCTTTCCTTTCTTTCCTTTCTTTGCCTTTTTGCCTTGCCTTGCCTTGCTTTACCCGTTTGCTTTGCCTTCCCTTTCTTTACCCTTTTGGCTTGCCTTGCCTTGCTTTGCCCTTTTGCTTTGCCTTGCCTTGCATTGCTATTCCCTTTTGCCTTGCCTTGCCTTGCCTTGTTTTGCCCTTTTGCCTTGCATTACCTTGCTTTACCCTTTTCCCTTTCCTTGCCTTGCCTTGCTTTGCCTTTTTGTCTTGCCCTGCTTTGCCCTTTTGCTTGCCTTGCCTTGCTTTGCTCTTTTGTGCTGCCTTTGCATGCCTTGGTTTGCACTTTTGTGTTGCCTTCCCTTGCCTTTCTTTGCCCTTTTTCCTTGCCTTGCTTTGCGTTTTTGCCTTACCTTGCCTTGCTTTGCCCTTTTCCCTTGCCGTGCCTTGGTTTGCCTTTTTACCTTGCAATGCCTTGCTTTGCCCTTTTCCCTCGCCTTTCATTACCTTGCTTTCCCCATTTGCCTTGCCTTGGTTTGCCCTTTTGCCTTCTCTTGCATTGCCTTGCTTTGCCCTTTTGACTTGCCTTGCATTGTCTTGCTTTGCCCTTTTGCCTTTCCTTGCTTTGCCCTTTTGCCTTGCCTTGCCTCGCCTTGCTTTGCTCTTTTGCCTTGCCTTGCCTTGCTTTGCCCTTTTGCTTTGCCTTGCTTTTTCATTTTACCTTGCCTTTCCTTGCCTTGCCTTTCTTTGCCCTTTTCCCTTGCATTGCCCTTCTTTACCCGTTTCTCTTCCCTTACCATGCTTTGCCTTTTTGCCTTGCCTTGCCTTGCTTTGCCCTTTTTCCTTGCCTTGCATTGTCTTGCTTTGCCCTTTTGCCTTTCCTTGCTTTGCCTTTTTTCCTTGCCTTGCCTTGCCTTACCTTGCTCTTTTGCCTTGCCTTGCTTTTTCACTTGGCCTTGTCTTGCCTTTCCTTGCCTTGCCTTTCTTTGCCCTTTTGCCTTGCATTGCCTTGCTTTTCCCGTTTGCTTTGCCTTGCCTTGCTTTGCCATTTTGCCTTGTCTTGCATTGTCTTGCTTTCACTTTTGACTTTCCTTGCTTAGCTTTGCCCTTTTGCCTTGCCTTGCCTTGGTTTGCCTTTATGCCTTGCCATGCCTTGCTTTGCCCTTTTCCTTTGCCTTTCTTTGCCTTGCTTTCAAATTTGCCTTTCCTTGCTTTGCCCTTTTGCCTTGCCTTGCCTTGCCTTGCTTTGCCTTTTAGACTTGCCTTGCATTGTCTTCCTTTGCCTTTATGCCTTTCCTTGCTTTGCCCTTTTGCCTTGCCTTGCCTAGCCTTACTTTGCTCTTTTGCCTTACCTTGCCTTTCTTTGCCCTTTTGCCTTGCATTGCCTTTCTTTACCCGTTTCTCTTCCCTTACCATGCTTTGCCCTTTTTCCTTGCCTTGCCTTGCTTTGCCCATTTACCTTGCCTTACCTTTCCTTGCTTTTCCGTTTTGCCTTTCCTTGCCTTTCCTTTCTTTGCTTTTTTGCCTTGACTTTCCTTGCCTTGCTTTGCCCATTTGCCTTTCCTTTCTTTGCCTTTTTTTGCCTTTTTGCCTTGCCTTGCCTTGCTTTACCCGTTTGCTTTGCCTTCCCTTTCTTTACCCTTTTGCCTTGCCTTGCCTTGCTTTGCCGTGTTGCTTTGCCTTGCCTTGCCTTGCCTTTTCTTGCTTTCCCTTTTGACTTTCCTTGCTTAGCTTTGCCCTTTTGCCTTGCATTTCCTTGGTTTGCCTTCATGCCTTGCCATGCCTTGCTTTGCCCTTTTCCCTTGCCTTTCATTGCCTTGCTTTCCCCATTTGCCTTGCCTTGCTTGCCCTTTAGACTTGCCTTGCATTTTCTTCCTTTGCCCTTTTGCCTTTCATTGCTTTGCCCTTTTGCCTTGCCTTGCCTAGCCTTACTTTGCTCTTTTGCCTTACCTTGCCTTTCTTTGCCTTTCTTTGCCTTTTTTCCTTGCCTTCCCTTGCTTTACCCGTTTGCTTTGCCTTCATTTTCTTTACCATTTTGCCTTGCCTTGCCTTTCTTTGCCGTGTTGCTTTGCCTTGCCTTGCCTTGCATTCCCTTTTGCCTTGCCTTGCCTTGCCTTGTTTTGCCATTTTGCCTTGCATTACCTTGCTTTACCCTTTTCCCTTTCCTTGCCTTGCCTTGCTTTGCCCTTTTGCCTTGCCCTGCTTTGCCCTTCTGCGTTGCCTTGCCTTGCTTTGCTCTTTTGTGCTGCCTTTGCATGCCTTGGTTTGCACTTTTGTGTTGCCTTCCCTTGCCTTTCTTTGCCCTTTTGCCTTGCATTGCCTTGATTTAACCGTTTGCTTTGCCTTGCCTTGCTTTGCCATTTTGCCTTGCCTTGCTTTGCGTTTTTGCCTTACCTTGCCTTGCATTGCCCTTTTGCCTTGCCTTGCCTTTTCTTGCTTTCCCTTTTGACTTTCCTTGCTTAGCTTTGCCCTTTTGCCTTGCATTTCCTTGGTTTGCCTTCATGCCTTGCCATGCCTTGCTTTGCCCTTTTCCCTTGCCTTTCATTGCCTTGCTTTGCCCATTTGCCTTGCCTTGCTTTGCCCTTTAGACTTGCCTTGCATTGTCTTCCTTTGCCCTTTTGCCTTTCATTGCTTTGCCCTTTTGCCTTGCCTTGCCTAGCCTTACTTTGCTCTTTTGCCTTACCTTGACTTTCTTTGCCCTTTTGCCTTGCATTGCCTTTCTTTACCCGTTTCTCTTCCCTTACCATGCTTTGCCCTTTTGCCTTGCCTTGCCTTGCCTTGCTTTGCCCATTTACCTTGCCTTACCTTTCCTTGCTTTTCCGTTTTGCCTTTCCTTGCCTTTCCCTTCTTTGCCTTTTTGCCTTGACTTGCCTTGCCTTGCTTTGCCCATTTGCCTTTCCTTTCTTTGCCTTTCTTTGCCTTTTTGCCTTGCCTTGCCTTGCTTTACCCATTTGCTTTGCCTTCCCTTTCTTTACCCTTTTGCCTTGCCTTGCCTTGCTTTGCCCTTTTGCTTTGCCTTGCCTTGCATTGCTATTCCCTTTTGCCTTGCCTGGCCTTGCCTTGCTTTGCCCTTTTGCCTTGCATTACCTTGCTTTACCCTTTTCCCTTTCCTTGCCTTGCCTTGCTTTGCCCTTTTGCCTTGCCCTGCTTTGCGTTTTTGCCTTACCTTGCCTTGCATTGCCCTTTTGCCTTGCCATGCCTTGTCTTGTTTTCCCTTTTGGCTTGCCTTGCTTAGCTTTGCCCTTTTCCCTTGCCTTGCCTTGGTTTGCCTTTTTACCTTGCAATGCCTTGCTTTGCCCTTTTCCCTCGCCTTTCATTACCTTGCTTTCCCCATTTGCCTTGCCTTGGTTTGCCCTTTTGCCTTCTCTTGCATTGCCTTGCTTTGCCCTTTGCCTTGCCTTGCCTCGCCTTGCTTTGCCCTTTTGCCTTGCCTTGCCTTGCTTTGCCCTTTTGCCTTGCCTTGCTTTTTCATTTTGCCTTGCCTTTCCTTGCCTTGAATTTCTTTGCCCTTTTGCCTTGCATTGCCCTTCTTTACCCATTTCTCTTCCTTTGCCATGCTTTGCCCGTTTTCCTTGCCTTGCCTTGCTTTGCCCATTTACCTTGCCTTACCTTGCCTTGCTTTTCCCTTTGCCTTTCCTTGCCTTTCCTTTCTTTGCCTTTTTGCCTTGACTTGCCTTGCCTTGCTTTGCGCATTTGCCTTTCCTTGCCTTGCCTTTCTTTGCCTTTTTGCCTTGCTTTAACCGTTTGCTTTGCCTTCCCTTTCTTTACCCTTTTGCCTTGCCTTGCCTTGCTTTGACGTTTTGCTTTGCCTTGCCTTGCCTTGCTTTTCCCTTTTGCCTTGCCTTGCCTTGTTTTGCCCTTTTGACTGGCATTTCCTTGCTTTACCCTTTTCCCTTTTCTTGCCTTGCCTTGCCCTTCTTTTCTCTTTTGCCTTTCCTTGCCTTGCCTTGCTTTGCCCTTTTGCCTTGCCTTGCCTTGCTTTGGTCTTTTGCTTTGCCTTACCTTATTTTGCCCTTTTGCCTTGCCTTCCATTGCCTTTCTTTGCCCTTTTGCCTTGCCTTGCATTGTCTTGCTTTGCCCTTTTGCCTTTCCTTGCTTTGCCTTTTTGCCTTGCCTTGCCTTGCCTTACCTTGCTCTTTTGCCTTGCCTTGCTTTTTCACTTGGCCTTGTCTTGCCTTTCCTTGCCTTGCCTTTCTTTGCCCTTTTGCCTTGCATTGCCTTGCTTTACCCGTTTGCTTTGCCTTGCCTTGCATTGCCATTTTGCCTTGTCTTGCATTGTCTTGCTTTCACTTTTGACTTTCCTTGCTTAGCTTTGCCCTTTTGCCTTGCCTTGCCTTGGTTTGCCTTCATGCCTTGCCATGCCTTGCTTTGCCCTTTTCCTTTGCCTTTCTTTGCCTTGCTTTCCCCATTTGCCTTGCCTTGCTTTGCCCTTTTCCCTTGCCTTGCCTTGCCTTGCTTTGCCCATTTACCTTGCCTTACCTTTCCTTGCTTTTCCGTTTTGCCTTTCCTTGCCTTGCTTTACTCGTTTGCTTTGCCTTCACTTTCTTTACTCTTTTGCCTTGCCTTGCCTTGCTTTGCCGTGTTGCTTTGCCTTGCCTTGCCTTGCATTCCCTTTTGCCTTGCCTTGCCTTGCCTTGTTTTGCCCTTTTGCCTTGCATTACCTTGCTTTACCCTTTTCCCTTTCCTTGCCTTGCCTTGCTTTGCCCTTTTGCCTTGCCCTGCTTTGCCCTTCTGCGTTGCCTTGCCTTGCTTTGCTCTTTTGTGCTGCCTTTGCATGCCTTGGTTTGCACTTTTGTGTTGCCTTCCCTTGCCTTTCTTTGCGCCCTTTTGCCTTGAATTGCCTTGCTTTAACCGTTTGCTTTGCCTTGCCTTGCTTTGCGTTTTTGCCTTACCTTGCCTTGCATTGCCCTTTTGCCTTGCCTTGCCTTTTCTTGCTTTCCCTTTTGACTTTCCTTGCTTAGCTTTGCCCTTTTGCCTTGCATTTCCTTGGTTTGCCTTAATGCCTTGCCATGCCTTGCTTTGCCCTTTTCCCTTGCCTTTCATTGCCTTGCTTTCCCCATTTGCCTTGCCTTGCTTTGCCCTTTAGACTTGCCTTGCATTGTCTTCCTTTGCCCTTTTGCCTTTCATTGCTTTGCCCTTTTGCCTTGCCTTGCCTCGCCTTACTTTGCTCTTTTGCCTTACCTTGCCTTTCTTTGCCCTTTTGCCTTGCATTGCCTTTCTTTACCCGTTTCTCTTCCCTTTTAATGCTTTGCCCTTTTGCCTTACCTTGCCTTGCTTTGCCCATTTACCTTGCCTTACCTTTCCTTGCTTTTCCGTTTTGCCTTTCCTTGCCTTTCCCTTCTTTGCCTTTTTGCCTTGACTTGCCTTGCCTTGCTTTGCCCATTTGCCTTTCCTTTCTTCCCTTTCTTTACCCTTTTGCCTTGCCTTGCATTGCTTCGCCCTTTTGCTTTGCCTTGCATTGCTATTCTTTTTTGCCTTGCCTTGCCTTGCCTTGTTTTGCCCTTTTGCCTCTCACTACCTTGCTTTACCCTTTTCCCTTTCCTTGCCTTGCCTTGCTTTGCCTTTTTGTCTTGCCCTGCTTTGCCCTTTTGCGTTGCCTTGCCTTGCTTTGCTCTTTTGTGCTGCCTTTGCATGCCTTGGTTTGCACTTTTGTGTTGCCTTCCCTTGCCTTTCTTTGCCCTTTTTCCTTGCCTTGCTTTGCGTTTTTGCCTTACCTTGCCTTGCATTGCCCTTTTGCCTTGCCATGCCTTGTCTTGCTTTCCCTTTTGACTTGCCTTGCTTAGCTTTGCCCTTTTCCCTTGCCTTGCCTTGGTTTGCCTTTTTACCTTGCAATGCCTTGCTTTGCCCTTTTCCCTTGCCTTTCATTACATTGCTTTCCCCATTTGCCTTGCCTTGGTTTGCCCTTTTGCCTTCTCTTGCATTGCTTTCCTTTGCCCTTTGCCTTGCTTTGCCTCGCCTTGCTTTGCCCTTTTGCCTTGCCTTGCCTTGCTTTGCCCTTTTGCCTTGCCATGCTTTTTCATTTTGCCTTGCCTTTCCTTGCCTTGCCTTTCTTTGCCCTTTTGCCTTTCCTTGCCTTGCCTTTCTTTGCCTTTTTGCCTTGCTTTAACCGTTTGCTTTGCCTCCCTTTCTTTACCCTTTTGCCTTGCCTTGCCTTGCTTTGCCGTTTTGCTTTGCCTTGCCTTGCCTTGCTTTTCCCTTTTGCCTTGCCTTGCCTTGTTTTGTCCTTTTGACTGGCATTTCCTTGCTTTATCCTTTTCCCTTTTCTTGCCTTGCCTTGCCTTTTTTTCTCTTTTGCCTTTCCTTGCCTTGCCTTGCTTTGCCCTTTTGCCTTGCCTTGCCTTGCTTTGGTCTTTTGCGTTGCCTTACCTTATTTTGCCCTTTTGCCTTGCCTTCCCTTGCCTTTCTTTGCCCTTTTGCATTGCCTTGCATTGTCTTGCTTTGCCCTTTTGCCTTTCCTTGCTTTGCCTTTTTGCCTTGCCTTGCCTTACCTTGCTCTTTTGCCTTGCCTTGCTTTTTCACTTGGCCTTGTCTTGCCTTTCCTTGCCTTGCCTTGCTTTGCCCTTTTGCCTTGCATTGCCTTGCTTTCACTTTTGACTTTCCTTGCTTAGCTTTGCCCTTTTGCCTTGCCTTGCCTTGTTTTGCCCTTTTCCCTTGCCCTGCTTTGCCCTTCTGCGTTGCCTTGCCTTGCTTTGCTCTTTTGTGCTGCCTTTCAATGCCTTGGTTTGCACTTTTGTGTTGCCTTCCCTTGCCTTTCTTTGCCCTTTTGCCTTGCCTTGCCTTGTCTTGCTTTCCCTTTTGACTTTCCTTGCTTAGCTTTGCCTTTTTGCCTTGCCTTTCCTTGGTTTGCCTTCATGCCTTGCCATGCCTTGCTTTGCCCTTTTCCCTTGCCTTTCATTGCCTTGCTTTCCCCATTTGCCTTGCCTTGCTTTGCTTTGCCCTTTTGCCTTGCCATGCTTTTTCATTTTGCCTTGCCTTTCCTTGCCTTGCCTTTCTTTGCCCTTTTGCCTTTCCTTGCCTTGCCTTTCTTTGCCTTTTTGCCTTGCTTTAACCGTTTGCTTTGCCTTCCCTTTCTTTACCCTTTTGCCTTGCCTTGCCTTGCTTTGCCGTTTTGCTTTGCCTTGCCTTGCCTTGCTTTTCCCTTTTGCCTTGCCTTGCCTTGTTTTGCCCTTTTGACTGGCATTTCCTTGCTTTATCCTTTTCCCTTTTCTTGCCTTGCCTTGCCTTTTTTTCTCATTTGCCTTTCCTTGCCTTGCCTTGCTTTGCCCTTTTGCCTTGCCTTGCCTTGCTTTGGTCTTTTGCGTTGCCTTACCTTATTTTGCCCTTTTGCCTTTCCTTCCCTTGCCTTTCTTTGCCCTTTTGCCTTGCCTTGCATTGTCTTTCTTTGCCCTTTTGCCTTTCCTTGCTTTTCCTTTTTGCCTTGCCTTGCCTTGCTTTTTCACTTGGCCTTGTCTTGCCTTGCCTTGCCTTGCCTTTCTTTGCCCTTTTGCCTTGCATTGCCTTGCTTTCACTTTTGACTTTCCTTGCTTAGCTTTGCCCTTTTGCCTTGCCTTGCCTTGTTTTGCCCTTTTCCCTTGCCCTGCTTTGCCCTTCTGCATTGCCTTGCCTTGCTTTGCTCTTTTGTGCTGCCTTTCAATGCCTTGGTTTGCACTTTTGTGTTGCCTTCCCTTGCCTTTCTTTGCCCTTTTGCCTTGCCTTGCCTTGTCTTGCTTTCCCTTTTGACTTTCCTTGCTTAGCTTTGCCCTTTTGCCTTGCCTTTCGTTGGTTTGCCTTCATGCATTGCCATGCCTTGCTTTGCCCTTTTCCCTTGCCTTTCATTGCCTTGCTTTCCCCATTTGCCTTGCCTTGCTTTGCCCTTTAGACTTGCCTTGCATTGTCTTCCTTTGCCCTTTTGCCTTTCATTGCTTCGCCCTTTTGCCTTGCCTTTCCTTGGTTTGCCTTCATGCCTTGCCATGCCTTGCTTTGCCCTTTTCCCTTGCCTTTCATTGCCTTGCTTTCCCCATTTGCCTTGCCTTGCTTTGCCCTTTAGACTTGCCTTGCATTGTCTTCCTTTGCCCTTTTGCCTTTCATTGCTTTGCCCTTTTGCCTTGCCTTGCCTAGCCTTACTTTGCTCTTTTGCCTTACCTTGCCTTTCTTTGCCCTTTTGCCTTGCATTGCCTTTCTTTACCCGTTTCTCTTCCCTTACCATGCTTTGCCCTTTTGCCTTACCTTGCCTTGCTTTGCCCATTTACCTTGCCTTACCTTTCCTTGCTTTTCCGTTTTGCCTTTCCTTGCCTTTCCCTTCTTTGCCTTTTTGCCTTGACTTGCCTTGCCTTGCTTTGCCCATTTGCCTTTCCTTTCTTTCCTTTCTTTGCCTTTTTGCCTTGCCTTGCCTTGCTTTACCCGTTTGCTTTGCCTTCCCTTTCTTTACCCTTTTGCCTTGCCTTGCCTTGCTTTGCCCTTTTGCTTTGCCTTGCCTTGCATTGCTATTCCCTTTTGCCTTGCCTTGCCTTGCCTTGTTTTGCCCTTTTGCCTTGCATTACCTTGCTTTACCCTTTTCCCTTTCCTTGCCTTGCCTTGCTTTGCCTTTTTGTCTTGCCCTGCTTTGCCCTTTTGCTTGCCTTGCCTTGCTTTGCTCTTTTGTGCTGCCTTTGCATGCCTTGGTTTGCACTTTTGTGTTGCCTTCCCTTGCCTTTCTTTGCCCTTTTTCCTTGCCTTGCTTTGCGTTTTTGCCTTACCTTGCCTTGCTTTGCCCTTTTCCCTTGCCGTGCCTTGGTTTGCCTTTTTACCTTGCAATGCCTTGCTTTGCCCTTTTCCCTCGCCTTTCATTACCTTGCTTTCCCCATTTGCCTTGCCTTGGTTTGCCCTTTTGCCTTCTCTTGCATTGCCTTGCTTTGCCCTTTTGACTTGCCTTGCATTGTCTTGCTTTGCCCTTTTGCCTTTCCTTGTTTTGCCCTTTTGCCTTGCCTTGCCTCGCCTTGCTTTGCTCTTTTGCCTTGCCTTGCCTTGCTTTGCCCTTTTGCTTTGCCTTGCTTTTTCATTTTACCTTGCCTTTCCTTGCCTTGCCTTTCTTTGCCCTTTTCCCTTGCATTGCCCTTCTTTACCCGTTTCTCTTCCCTTACCATGCTTTGCCTTTTTGCCTTGCCTTGCCTTGCTTTGCCCTTTTTCCTTGCCTTGCATTGTCTTGCTTTGCCCTTTTGCCTTTCCTTGCTTTGCCTTTTTTCCTTGCCTTGCCTTGCCTTACCTTGCTCTTTTGCCTTGCCTTGCTTTTTCACTTGGCCTTGTCTTGCCTTTCCTTGCCTTGCCTTTCTTTGCCCTTTTGCCTTGCATTGCCTTGCTTTTCCCGTTTGCTTTGCCTTGCCTTGCTTTGCCATTTTGCCTTGTCTTGCATTGTCTTGCTTTCACTTTTGACTTTCCTTGCTTAGCTTTGCCCTTTTGCCTTGCCTTGCCTTGGTTTGCCTTTATGCCTTGCCATGCCTTGCTTTGCCCTTTTCCTTTGCCTTTCTTTGCCTTGCTTTCAAATTTGCCTTTCCTTGCTTTGCCCTTTTGCCTTGCCTTGCCTTGCCTTGCTTTGCCTTTTAGACTTGCCTTGCATTGTCTTCCTTTGCCTTTATGCCTTTCCTTGCTTTGCCCTTTTGCCTTGCCTTGCCTAGCCTTACTTTGCTCTTTTGCCTTACCTTGCCTTTCTTTGCCCTTTTGCCTTGCATTGCCTTTCTTTACCCGTTTCTCTTCCCTTACCATGCTTTGCCCTTTTTCCTTGCCTTGCCTTGCTTTGCCCATTTACCTTGCCTTACCTTTCCTTGCTTTTCCGTTTTGCCTTTCCTTGCCTTTCCTTTCTTTGCTTTTTTGCCTTGACTTTCCTTGCCTTGCTTTGCCCATTTGCCTTTCCTTTCTTTGCCTTTTTTTGCCTTTTTGCCTTGCCTTGCCTTGCTTTACCCGTTTGCTTTGCCTTCCCTTTCTTTACCCTTTTGCCTTGCCTTGCCTTGCTTTGCCGTGTTGCTTTGCCTTGCCTTGCCTTGCCTTTTCTTGCTTTCCCTTTTGACTTTCCTTGCTTAGCTTTGCCCTTTTGCCTTGCATTTCCTTGGTTTGCCTTCATGCCTTGCCATGCCTTGCTTTGCCCTTTTCCCTTGCCTTTCATTGCCTTGCTTTCCCCATTTGCCTTGCCTTGCTTGCCCTTTAGACTTGCCTTGCATTTTCTTCCTTTGCCCTTTTGCCTTTCATTGCTTTGCCCTTTTGCCTTGCCTTGCCTAGCCTTACTTTGCTCTTTTGCCTTACCTTGCCTTTCTTTGCCTTTCTTTGCCTTTTTTCCTTGCCTTCCCTTGCTTTACCCGTTTGCTTTGCCTTCATTTTCTTTACCATTTTGCCTTGCCTTGCCTTTCTTTGCCGTGTTGCTTTGCCTTGCCTTGCCTTGCATTCCCTTTTGCCTTGCCTTGCCTTGCCTTGTTTTGCCATTTTGCCTTGCATTACCTTGCTTTACCCTTTTCCCTTTCCTTGCCTTGCCTTGCTTTGCCCTTTTGCCTTGCCCTGCTTTGCCCTTCTGCGTTGCCTTGCCTTGCTTTGCTCTTTTGTGCTGCCTTTGCATGCCTTGGTTTGCACTTTTGTGTTGCCTTCCCTTGCCTTTCTTTGCCCTTTTGCCTTGCATTGCCTTGATTTAACCGTTTGCTTTGCCTTGCCTTGCTTTGCCATTTTGCCTTGCCTTGCTTTGCGTTTTTGCCTTACCTTGCCTTGCATTGCCCTTTTGCCTTGCCTTGCCTTTTCTTGCTTTCCCTTTTGACTTTCCTTGCTTAGCTTTGCCCTTTTGCCTTGCATTTCCTTGGTTTGCCTTCATGCCTTGCCATGCCTTGCTTTGCCCTTTTCCCTTGCCTTTCATTGCCTTGCTTTGCCCATTTGCCTTGCCTTGCTTTGCCCTTTAGACTTGCCTTGCATTGTCTTCCTTTGCCCTTTTGCCTTTCATTGCTTTGCCCTTTTGCCTTGCCTTGCCTAGCCTTACTTTGCTCTTTTGCCTTACCTTGACTTTCTTTGCCCTTTTGCCTTGCATTGCCTTTCTTTACCCGTTTCTCTTCCCTTTTAATGCTTTGCCCTTTTGCCTTGCCTTGCCTTGCCTTGCTTTGCCCATTTACCTTGCCTTACCTTTCCTTGCTTTTCCGTTTTGCCTTTCCTTGCCTTTCCCTTCTTTGCCTTTTTGCCTTGACTTGCCTTGCCTTGCTTTGCCCATTTGCCTTTCCTTTCTTTGCCTTTCTTTGCCTTTTTGCCTTGCCTTGCCTTGCTTTACCCATTTGCTTTGCCTTCCCTTTCTTTACCCTTTTGCCTTGCCTTGCCTTGCCTTGCTTTGCCCTTTTGCTTTGCCTTGCCTTGCATTGCTATTCCCTTTTGCCTTGCCTTGCCTTGCCTTGTTTTGCCCTTTTGCCTTGCATTACCTTGCTTTACCCTTTTCCCTTTCCTTGCCTTGCCTTGCTTTGCCTTTTTGTCTTGCCCTGCTTTGCCCTTTTGCTTGCCTTGCCTTGCTTTGCTCTTTTGTGCTGCCTTTGCATGCCTTGGTTTGCACTTTTGTGTTGCCTTCCCTTGCCTTTCTTTGCCCTTTTTCCTTGCCTTGCTTTGCGTTTTTGCCTTACCTTGCCTTGCTTTGCCCTTTTCCCTTGCCGTGCCTTGGTTTGCCTTTTTACCTTGCAATGCCTTGCTTTGCCCTTTTCCCTCGCCTTTCATTACCTTGCTTTCCCCATTTGCCTTGCCTTGGTTTGCCCTTTTGCCTTCTCTTGCATTGCCTTGCTTTGCCCTTTTGACTTGCCTTGCATTGTCTTGCTTTGCCCTTTTGCCTTTCCTTGTTTTGCCCTTTTGCCTTGCCTTGCCTCGCCTTGCTTTGCTCTTTTGCCTTGCCTTGCCTTGCTTTGCCCTTTTGCTTTGCCTTGCTTTTTCATTTTACCTTGCCTTTCCTTGCCTTGCCTTTCTTTGCCCTTTTCCCTTGCATTGCCCTTCTTTACCCGTTTCTCTTCCCTTACCATGCTTTGCCTTTTTGCCTTGCCTTGCCTTGCTTTGCCCTTTTTCCTTGCCTTGCATTGTCTTGCTTTGCCCTTTTGCCTTTCCTTGCTTTGCCTTTTTTCCTTGCCTTGCCTTGCCTTACCTTGCTCTTTTGCCTTGCCTTGCTTTTTCACTTGGCCTTGTCTTGCCTTTCCTTGCCTTGCCTTTCTTTGCCCTTTTGCCTTGCATTGCCTTGCTTTTCCCGTTTGCTTTGCCTTGCCTTGCTTTGCCATTTTGCCTTGTCTTGCATTGTCTTGCTTTCACTTTTGACTTTCCTTGCTTAGCTTTGCCCTTTTGCCTTGCCTTGCCTTGGTTTGCCTTTATGCCTTGCCATGCCTTGCTTTGCCCTTTTCCTTTGCCTTTCTTTGCCTTGCTTTCAAATTTGCCTTTCCTTGCTTTGCCCTTTTGCCTTGCCTTGCCTTGCCTTGCTTTGCCTTTTAGACTTGCCTTGCATTGTCTTCCTTTGCCTTTATGCCTTTCCTTGCTTTGCCCTTTTGCCTTGCCTTGCCTAGCCTTACTTTGCTCTTTTGCCTTACCTTGCCTTTCTTTGCCCTTTTGCCTTGCATTGCCTTTCTTTACCCGTTTCTCTTCCCTTACCATGCTTTGCCCTTTTTCCTTGCCTTGCCTTGCTTTGCCCATTTACCTTGCCTTACCTTTCCTTGCTTTTCCGTTTTGCCTTTCCTTGCCTTTCCTTTCTTTGCTTTTTTGCCTTGACTTTCCTTGCCTTGCTTTGCCCATTTGCCTTTCCTTTCTTTGCCTTTTTTTGCCTTTTTGCCTTGCCTTGCCTTGCTTTACCCGTTTGCTTTGCCTTCCCTTTCTTTACCCTTTTGCCTTGCCTTGCCTTGCTTTGCCGTGTTGCTTTGCCTTGCCTTGCCTTGCCTTTTCTTGCTTTCCCTTTTGACTTTCCTTGCTTAGCTTTGCCCTTTTGCCTTGCATTTCCTTGGTTTGCCTTCATGCCTTGCCATGCCTTGCTTTGCCCTTTTCCCTTGCCTTTCATTGCCTTGCTTTCCCCATTTGCCTTGCCTTGCTTGCCCTTTAGACTTGCCTTGCATTTTCTTCCTTTGCCCTTTTGCCTTTCATTGCTTTGCCCTTTTGCCTTGCCTTGCCTAGCCTTACTTTGCTCTTTTGCCTTACCTTGCCTTTCTTTGCCTTTCTTTGCCTTTTTTCCTTGCCTTCCCTTGCTTTACCCGTTTGCTTTGCCTTCATTTTCTTTACCATTTTGCCTTGCCTTGCCTTTCTTTGCCGTGTTGCTTTGCCTTGCCTTGCCTTGCATTCCCTTTTGCCTTGCCTTGCCTTGCCTTGTTTTGCCATTTTGCCTTGCATTACCTTGCTTTACCCTTTTCCCTTTCCTTGCCTTGCCTTGCTTTGCCCTTTTGCCTTGCCCTGCTTTGCCCTTCTGCGTTGCCTTGCCTTGCTTTGCTCTTTTGTGCTGCCTTTGCATGCCTTGGTTTGCACTTTTGTGTTGCCTTCCCTTGCCTTTCTTTGCCCTTTTGCCTTGCATTGCCTTGATTTAACCGTTTGCTTTGCCTTGCCTTGCTTTGCCATTTTGCCTTGCCTTGCTTTGCGTTTTTGCCTTACCTTGCCTTGCATTGCCCTTTTGCCTTGCCTTGCCTTTTCTTGCTTTCCCTTTTGACTTTCCTTGCTTAGCTTTGCCCTTTTGCCTTGCATTTCCTTGGTTTGCCTTCATGCCTTGCCATGCCTTGCTTTGCCCTTTTCCCTTGCCTTTCATTGCCTTGCTTTGCCCATTTGCCTTGCCTTGCTTTGCCCTTTAGACTTGCCTTGCATTGTCTTCCTTTGCCCTTTTGCCTTTCATTGCTTTGCCCTTTTGCCTTGCCTTGCCTAGCCTTACTTTGCTCTTTTGCCTTACCTTGACTTTCTTTGCCCTTTTGCCTTGCATTGCCTTTCTTTACCCGTTTCTCTTCCCTTTTAATGCTTTGCCCTTTTGCCTTGCCTTGCCTTGCCTTGCTTTGCCCATTTACCTTGCCTTACCTTTCCTTGCTTTTCCGTTTTGCCTTTCCTTGCCTTTCCCTTCTTTGCCTTTTTGCCTTGACTTGCCTTGCCTTGCTTTGCCCATTTGCCTTTCCTTTCTTTGCCTTTCTTTGCCTTTTTGCCTTGCCTTGCCTTGCTTTACCCATTTGCTTTGCCTTCCCTTTCTTTACCCTTTTGCCTTGCCTTGCCTTGCTTTGCCCTTTTGCTTTGCCTTGCCTTGCATTGCTATTCCCTTTTGCCTTGCCTTGCCTTGCCTTGTTTTGCCCTTTTGCCTTGCATTACCTTGCTTTACCCTTTTCCCTTTCCTTGCCTTGCCTTGCTTTGCCTTTTTGTCTTGCCCTGCTTTGCCCTTTTGCTTGCCTTGCCTTGCTTTGCTCTTTTGTGCTGCCTTTGCATGCCTTGGTTTGCACTTTTGTGTTGCCTTCCCTTGCCTTTCTTTGCCCTTTTTCCTTGCCTTGCTTTGCGTTTTTGCCTTACCTTGCCTTGCTTTGCCCTTTTCCCTTGCCGTGCCTTGGTTTGCCTTTTTACCTTGCAATGCCTTGCTTTGCCCTTTTCCCTCGCCTTTCATTACCTTGCTTTCCCCATTTGCCTTGCCTTGGTTTGCCCTTTTGCCTTCTCTTGCATTGCCTTGCTTTGCCCTTTTGACTTGCCTTGCATTGTCTTGCTTTGCCCTTTTGCCTTTCCTTGTTTTGCCCTTTTGCCTTGCCTTGCCTCGCCTTGCTTTGCTCTTTTGCCTTGCCTTGCCTTGCTTTGCCCTTTTGCTTTGCCTTGCTTTTTCATTTTACCTTGCCTTTCCTTGCCTTGCCTTTCTTTGCCCTTTTCCCTTGCATTGCCCTTCTTTACCCGTTTCTCTTCCCTTACCATGCTTTGCCTTTTTGCCTTGCCTTGCCTTGCTTTGCCCTTTTTCCTTGCCTTGCATTGTCTTGCTTTGCCCTTTTGCCTTTCCTTGCTTTGCCTTTTTTCCTTGCCTTGCCTTGCCTTACCTTGCTCTTTTGCCTTGCCTTGCTTTTTCACTTGGCCTTGTCTTGCCTTTCCTTGCCTTGCCTTTCTTTGCCCTTTTGCCTTGCATTGCCTTGCTTTTCCCGTTTGCTTTGCCTTGCCTTGCTTTGCCATTTTGCCTTGTCTTGCATTGTCTTGCTTTCACTTTTGACTTTCCTTGCTTAGCTTTGCCCTTTTGCCTTGCCTTGCCTTGGTTTGCCTTTATGCCTTGCCATGCCTTGCTTTGCCCTTTTCCTTTGCCTTTCTTTGCCTTGCTTTCAAATTTGCCTTTCCTTGCTTTGCCCTTTTGCCTTGCCTTGCCTTGCCTTGCTTTGCCTTTTAGACTTGCCTTGCATTGTCTTCCTTTGCCTTTATGCCTTTCCTTGCTTTGCCCTTTTGCCTTGCCTTGCCTAGCCTTACTTTGCTCTTTTGCCTTACCTTGCCTTTCTTTGCCCTTTTGCCTTGCATTGCCTTTCTTTACCCGTTTCTCTTCCCTTACCATGCTTTGCCCTTTTTCCTTGCCTTGCCTTGCTTTGCCCATTTACCTTGCCTTACCTTTCCTTGCTTTTCCGTTTTGCCTTTCCTTGCCTTTCCTTTCTTTGCTTTTTTGCCTTGACTTTCCTTGCCTTGCTTTGCCCATTTGCCTTTCCTTTCTTTGCCTTTTTTTGCCTTTTTGCCTTGCCTTGCCTTGCTTTACCCGTTTGCTTTGCCTTCCCTTTCTTTACCCTTTTGCCTTGCCTTGCCTTGCTTTGCCGTGTTGCTTTGCCTTGCCTTGCCTTGCCTTTTCTTGCTTTCCCTTTTGACTTTCCTTGCTTAGCTTTACCCTTTTGCCTTGCATTTCCTTGGTTTGCCTTCATGCCTTGCCATGCCTTGCTTTGCCCTTTTCCCTTGCCTTTCATTGCCTTGCTTTCCCCATTTGCCTTGCCTTGCTTGCCCTTTAGACTTGCCTTGCATTTTCTTCCTTTGCCCTTTTGCCTTTCATTGCTTTGCCCTTTTGCCTTGCCTTGCCTAGCCTTACTTTGCTCTTTTGCCTTACCTTGCCTTTCTTTGCCTTTCTTTGCCTTTTTTCCTTGCCTTCCCTTGCTTTACCCGTTTGCTTTGCCTTCATTTTCTTTACCATTTTGCCTTGCCTTGCCTTTCTTTGCCGTGTTGCTTTGCCTTGCCTTGCCTTGCATTCCCTTTTGCCTTGCCTTGCCTTGCCTTGTTTTGCCATTTTGCCTTGCATTACCTTGCTTTACCCTTTTCCCTTTCCTTGCCTTGCCTTGCTTTGCCCTTTTGCCTTGCCCTGCTTTGCCCTTCTGCGTTGCCTTGCCTTGCTTTGCTCTTTTGTGCTGCCTTTGCATGCCTTGGTTTGCACTTTTGTGTTGCCTTCCCTTGCCTTTCTTTGCCCTTTTGCCTTGCATTGCCTTGATTTAACCGTTTGCTTTGCCTTGCCTTGCTTTGCCATTTTGCCTTGCCTTGCTTTGCGTTTTTGCCTTACCTTGCCTTGCATTGCCCTTTTGCCTTGCCTTGCCTTTTCTTGCTTTCCCTTTTGACTTTCCTTGCTTAGCTTTGCCCTTTTGCCTTGCATTTCCTTGGTTTGCCTTCATGCCTTGCCATGCCTTGCTTTGCCCTTTTCCCTTGCCTTTCATTGCCTTGCTTTGCCCATTTGCCTTGCCTTGCTTTGCCCTTTAGACTTGCCTTGCATTGTCTTCCTTTGCCCTTTTGCCTTTCATTGCTTTGCCCTTTTGCCTTGCCTTGCCTAGCCTTACTTTGCTCTTTTGCCTTACCTTGACTTTCTTTGCCCTTTTGCCTTGCATTGCCTTTCTTTACCCGTTTCTCTTCCATTACCATGCTTTGCCCTTTTGCCTTGCCTTGCCTTGCCTTGCTTTGCCCATTTACCTTGCCTTACCTTTCCTTGCTTTTCCGTTTTGCCTTTCCTTGCCTTTCCCTTCTTTGCCTTTTTGCCTTGACTTGCCTTGCCTTGCTTTGCCCATTTGCCTTTCCTTTCTTTGCCTTTCTTTGCCTTTTTGCCTTGCCTTGCCTTGCTTTACCCATTTGCTTTGCCTTCCCTTTCTTTACCCTTTTGCCTTGCCTTGCCTTGCTTTGCCCTTTTGCTTTGCCTTGCCTTGCATTGCTATTCCCTTTTGCCTTGCCTGGCCTTGCCTTGCTTTGCCCTTTTGCCTTGCATTACCTTGCTTTACCCTTTTCCCTTTCCTTGCCTTGCCTTGCTTTGCCCTTTTGCCTTGCCCTGCTTTGCGTTTTTGCCTTACCTTGCCTTGCATTGCCCTTTTGCCTTGCCATGCCTTGTCTTGTTTTCCCTTTTGGCTTGCCTTGCTTAGCTTTGCCCTTTTCCCTTGCCTTGCCTTGGTTTGCCTTTTTACCTTGCAATGCCTTGCTTTGCCCTTTTCCCTCGCCTTTCATTACCTTGCTTTCCCCATTTGCCTTGCCTTGGTTTGCCCTTTTGCCTTCTCTTGCATTGCCTTGCTTTGCCCTTTGCCTTGCCTTGCCTCGCCTTGCTTTGCCCTTTTGCCTTGCCTTGCCTTGCTTTGCCCTTTTGCCTTGCCTTGCTTTTTCATTTTGCCTTGCCTTTCCTTGCCTTGAATTTCTTTGCCCTTTTGCCTTGCATTGCCCTTCTTTACCCATTTCTCTTCCTTTGCCATGCTTTGCCCGTTTTCCTTGCCTTGCCTTGCTTTGCCCATTTACCTTGCCTTACCTTGCCTTGCTTTTCCCTTTGCCTTTCCTTGCCTTTCCTTTCTTTGCCTTTTTGCCTTGACTTGCCTTGCCTTGCTTTGCGCATTTGCCTTTCCTTGCCTTGCCTTTCTTTGCCTTTTTGCCTTGCTTTAACCGTTTGCTTTGCCTTCCCTTTCTTTACCCTTTTGCCTTGCCTTGCCTTGCTTTGACGTTTTGCTTTGCCTTGCCTTGCCTTGCTTTTCCCTTTTGCCTTGCCTTGCTTGTTTTGCCCTTTTGACTGGCATTTCCTTGCTTTACCCTTTTCCCTTTTCTTGCCTTGCCTTGCCCTTCTTTTCTCTTTTGCCTTTCCTTGCCTTGCCTTGCTTTGCCCTTTTGCCTTGCCTTGCCTTGCTTTGGTCTTTTGCTTTGCCTTACCTTATTTTGCCCTTTTGCCTTGCCTTCCATTGCCTTTCTTTGCCCTTTTGCCTTGCCTTGCATTGTCTTGCTTTGCCCTTTTGCCTTTCCTTGCTTTGCCTTTTTGCCTTGCCTTGCCTTGCCTTACCTTGCTCTTTTGCCTTGCCTTGCTTTTTCACTTGGCCTTGTCTTGCCTTTCCTTGCCTTGCCTTTCTTTGCCCTTTTGCCTTGCATTGCCTTGCTTTACCCGTTTGCTTTGCCTTGCCTTGCATTGCCATTTTGCCTTGTCTTGCATTGTCTTGCTTTCACTTTTGACTTTCCTTGCTTAGCTTTGCCCTTTTGCCTTGCCTTGCCTTGGTTTGCCTTTATGCCTTGCCATGCCTTGCTTTGCCCTTTTCCTTTGCCTTTCTTTGCCTTGCTTTCCCCATTTGCCTTGCCTTGCTTTGCCCTTTTCCCTTGCCTTGCCTTGCCTTGCTTTGCCCATTTACCTTGCCTTACCTTTCCTTGCTTTTCCGTTTTGCCTTTCCTTGCCTTGCTTTACTCGTTTGCTTTGCCTTCACTTTCTTTACTCTTTTGCCTTGCCTTGCCTTGCTTTGCCGTGTTGCTTTGCCTTGCCTTGCCTTGCATTCCCTTTTGCCTTGCCTTGCCTTGCCTTGTTTTGCCCTTTTGCCTTGCATTACCTTGCTTTACCCTTTTCCCTTTCCTTGCCTTGCCTTGCTTTGCCCTTTTGCCTTGCCCTGCTTTGCCCTTCTGCGTTGCCTTGCCTTGCTTTGCTCTTTTGTGCTGCCTTTGCATGCCTTGGTTTGCACTTTTGTGTTGCCTTCCCTTGCCTTTCTTTGCGCCCTTTTGCCTTGAATTGCCTTGCTTTAACCGTTTGCTTTGCCTTGCCTTGCTTTGCGTTTTTGCCTTACCTTGCCTTGCATTGCCCTTTTGCCTTGCCTTGCCTTTTCTTGCTTTCCCTTTTGACTTTCCTTGCTTAGCTTTGCCCTTTTGCCTTGCATTTCCTTGGTTTGCCTTAATGCCTTGCCATGCCTTGCTTTGCCCTTTTCCCTTGCCTTTCATTGCCTTGCTTTCCCCATTTGCCTTGCCTTGCTTTGCCCTTTAGACTTGCCTTGCATTGTCTTCCTTTGCCCTTTTGCCTTTCATTGCTTTGCCCTTTTGCCTTGCCTTGCCTCGCCTTACTTTGCTCTTTTGCCTTACCTTGCCTTTCTTTGCCCTTTTGCCTTGCATTGCCTTTCTTTACCCGTTTCTCTTCCCTTTTAATGCTTTGCCCTTTTGCCTTACCTTGCCTTGCTTTGCCCATTTACCTTGCCTTACCTTTCCTTGCTTTTCCGTTTTGCCTTTCCTTGCCTTTCCCTTCTTTGCCTTTTTGCCTTGACTTGCCTTGCCTTGCTTTGCCCATTTGCCTTTCCTTTCTTCCCTTTCTTTACCCTTTTGCCTTGCCTTGCATTGCTTCGCCCTTTTGCTTTGCCTTGCCTTGCATTGCTATTCTTTTTTGCCTTGCCTTGCCTTGCCTTGTTTTGCCCTTTTGCCTCTCATTACCTTGCTTTACCCTTTTCCCTTTCCTTGCCTTGCCTTGCTTTGCCTTTTTGTCTTGCCCTGCTTTGCCCTTTTGCGTTGCCTTGCCTTGCTTTGCTCTTTTGTGCTGCCTTTGCATGCCTTGGTTTGCACTTTTGTGTTGCCTTCCCTTGCCTTTCTTTGCCCTTTTTCCTTGCCTTGCTTTGCGTTTTTGCCTTACCTTGCCTTGCATTGCCCTTTTGCCTTGCCATGCCTTGTCTTGCTTTCCCTTTTGACTTGCCTTGCTTAGCTTTGCCCTTTTCCCTTGCCTTGCCTTGGTTTGCCTTTTTACCTTGCAATGCCTTGCTTTGCCCTTTTCCCTTGCCTTTCATTACATTGCTTTCCCCATTTGCCTTGCCTTGGTTTGCCCTTTTGCCTTCTCTTGCATTGCCTTCCTTTGCCCTTTGCCTTGCTTTGCCTCGCCTTGCTTTGCCCTTTTGCCTTGCCTTGCCTTGCTTTGCCCTTTTGCCTTGCCATGCTTTTTCATTTTGCCTTGCCTTTCCTTGCCTTGCCTTTCTTTGCCCTTTTGCCTTTCCTTGCCTTGCCTTTCTTTGCCTTTTTGCCTTGCTTTAACCGTTTGCTTTGCCTCCCTTTCTTTACCCTTTTGCCTTGCCTTGCCTTGCTTTGCCGTTTTGCTTTGCCTTGCCTTGCCTTGCTTTTCCCTTTTGCCTTGCCTTGCCTTGTTTTGTCCTTTTGACTGGCATTTCCTTGCTTTATCCTTTTCCCTTTTCTTGCCTTGCCTTGCCTTTTTTTCTCTTTTGCCTTTCCTTGCCTTGCCTTGCTTTGCCCTTTTGCCTTGCCTTGCCTTGCTTTGGTCTTTTGCGTTGCCTTACCTTATTTTGCCCTTTTGCCTTGCCTTCCCTTGCCTTTCTTTGCCCTTTTGCCTTGCCTTGCATTGTCTTGCTTTGCCCTTTTGCCTTTCCTTGCTTTGCCTTTTTGCCTTGCCTTGCCTTACCTTGCTCTTTTGCCTTGCCTTGCTTTTTCACTTGGCCTTGTCTTGCCTTTCCTTGCCTTGCCTTGCTTTGCCCTTTTGCCTTGCATTGCCTTGCCTTCACTTTTGACTTTCCTTGCTTAGCTTTGCCCTTTTGCCTTGCCTTGCCTTGTTTTGCCCTTTTCCCTTGCCCTGCTTTGCCCTTCTGCGTTGCCTTGCCTTGCTTTGCTCTTTTGTGCTGCCTTTCAATGCCTTGGTTTGCACTTTTGTGTTGCCTTCCCTTGCCTTTCTTTGCCCTTTTGCCTTGCCTTGCCTTGTCTTGCTTTCCCTTTTGACTTTCCTTGCTTAGCTTTGCCTTTTTGCCTTGCCTTTCCTTGGTTTGCCTTCATGCCTTGCCATGCCTTGCTTTGCCCTTTTCCCTTGCCTTTCATTGCCTTGCTTTCCCCATTTGCCTTGCCTTGCTTTGCCCTTTAGACTTGCCTTGCATTGTCTTCCTTTGCCCTTTTGCCTTTCATTGCTTTGCCCTTTTGCCTTGCTTTGCCTAGCCTTACTTTGCTCTTTTGCCTTACCTTGCCTTTCTTTGCCCTTTTGCCTTGCATTGCCTTTCTTTACCCGTTTCTCTTCCCTTTTAATGCTTTGCCCTTTTGCCTTGCCTTGCCTTGCTTTGCCCATTTACCTTGCCTTACCTTTCCTTGCTTTTCCGTTTTGCCTTTCCTTGCCTTTCCCTTCTTTGCCTTTTTGCCTTGACTTGCCTTGCCTTGCTTTGCCCATTTGCCTTTCCTTTCTTTCCTTTCTTTGCCTTTTTGCCTTGCCTTGCCTTGCTTTACCCGTTTGCTTTGCCTTCCCTTTCTTTACCCTTTTGCCTTGCCTTGCCTTGCTTCGCCCTTTTGCTTTGCCTTGCCTTGCATTGCTATTCCCTTTTGCCTTGCCTTGCCTTGCCTTGTTTTGCCCTTTTGCCTTGCATTACCTTGCTTTACCCTTTTCCCTTTCCTTGCCTTGCCTTGCTTTGCCTTTCTGTCTTGCCCTGCTTTGCCCTTTTGCTTGCCTTGCCTTGCTTTGCTCTTTTGTGCTGCCTTTGCATGCCTTGGTTTGCACTTCTGTGTTGCCTTCCCTTGCCTTTCTTTGCCCTTTTTCCTTGCCTTGCTTTGCGTTTTTGCCTTACCTTGCCTTGCTTTGCCCTTTTCCCTTGCCGTGCCTTGGTTTGCCTTTTTACCTTGCAATGCCTTGCTTTGCCCTTTTCCCTCGCCTTTCATTACCTTGCTTTCCCCATTTGCCTTGCCTTGGTTTGCCCTTTTGCCTTCTCTTGCATTGCCTTGCTTTGCCCTTTTGACTTGCCTTGCATTGTCTTGCTTTGCCCTTTTGCCTTTCCTTGCTTTGCCCTTTTGCCTTGCCTTGCCTCGCCTTGCTTTGCTCTTTTGCCTTGCCTTGCCTTGCTTTGCCCTTTTGCTTTGCCTTGCTTTTTCATTTTACCTTGCCTTTCCTTGCCTTGCCTTTCTTTGCCCTTTTCTTTCGCCTTTCATTACCTTGCTTTCCCCATTTGCCTTGCCTTGGTTTGCCCTTTTGCCTTCTCTTGCATTGCCTTGCTTTGCCCTTTTGACTTGCCTTGCATTGTCTTGCTTTGCCCTTTTGCCTTTCCTTGCTTTGCCCTTTTGCCTTGCCTTGCCTCGCCTTGCTTTGCTCTTTTGCCTTGCCATGCCTTGCTTTGCCCTTTTCCTTTGCCTTTCTTTGCCTTGCTTTCAAATTTGCCTTTCCTTGCTTTGCCCTTTTGCCTTGCCTTGCCTTGCCTTGCTTTGCTCTTTTGCCTTACCTTGCCTTTCTTTGCCCTTTTGCCTTGCATTGCCTTTCTTTACCCGTTTCTCTTCCCTTACCATGCTTTGCCCTTTTGCCTTGCCTTGCCTTGCTTTGTCCATTTACCTTGCCTTACCTTTCCTTGCTTTTCCGTTTTGCCTTTCCTTGCTTTCCTTTCTTTGCTTTTTTGCCTTGACTTGCCTTGCCTTGCTTTGCCCATTTGCCTTTCCTTTCTTTGCCTTTTTTTGCCTTTTTGCCTTGCCTTGCCTTGCTTTACCGGTTTGCTTTGCCTTCCCTTTCTTTACCCTTTTGCCTTGCCTTGCCTTGCTTTGCCGTGTTGCTTTGCCTTGCCTTGCCTTGCCTTTTCTTGCTTTCCCTTTTGACTTTCCTTGCTTAGCTTTGCCCTTTTGCCTTGCATTTCCTTGGTTTGCCTTCATGCCTTGCCATGCCTTGCTTTGCCCTTTTCCCTTGCCTTTCATTGCCTTGCTTTCCCCATTTGCCTTGCCTTGCTTTGCCCTTTTGCCTTCTCTTGCATTGCCTTCCTTTGCCCTTTGCCTTGCTTTGCCTCGCCTTGCTTTGCCCGTTTGCCTTGCCTTGCCCTTTTGCCTTGCCATGCTTTTTCATTTTGCCTTGCCTTTCCTTGCCTTGCCTTTCTTTGCCCTTTTGCCTTTCCTTGCCTTGCCTTTCTTTGCCTTTTTGCCTTGCTTTAACCGTTTGCTTTGCCTTCCCTTTCTTTACCCTTTTGCCTTGCCTTGCCTTGCTTTGCCGTTTTGCTTTGCCTTGCCTTGCCTTGCTTTTCCCTTTTGCCTTGCCTTGCCTTGTTTTGTCCTTTTGACTGGCATTTCCTTGCTTTATCCTTTTCCCTTTTCTTGCCTTCCCTTGCCTTTTTTTCTCTTTTGCCTTTCCTTGCCTTGCCTTGCTTTGCCCTTTTGCCTTGCCTTGCCTTGCTTTGGTCTTTTGCGTTGCCTTACCTTATTTTGCCCTTTTGCCTTGCCTTCCCTTGCCTTTCTTTGCCCTTTTGCCTTGCCTTGCATTGTCTTGCTTTGCCCTTTTGCCTTTCCTTGCTTTGCCTTTTTGCCTTGCCTTGCCTTGCCTTACCTTGCTCTTTTGCCTTGCCTTGCTTTTTCACTTGGCCTTGTCTTGCCTTTCCTTGCCTTGCCTTGCTTTGCCCTTTTGCCTTGCATTGCCTTGCTTTCACTTTTGACTTTCCTTGCTTAGCTTTGCCCTTTTGCCTTGCCTTGCCTTGTTTTGCCCTTTTCCCTTGCCCTGCTTTGCCCTTCTGCGTTGCCTTGCCTTGCTTTGCTCTTTTGTGCTGCCTTTCAATGCCTTGGTTTGCAGTTTTGTGTTGCCTTCCCTTGCCTTTCTTTGCCCTTTTGCCTTGCCTTGCCTTGTCTTGCTTTCCCTTTTGACTTTCCTTGCTTAGCTTTGCCTTTTTGCCTTGCCTTTCCTTGGTTTGCCTTCATGCCTTGCCATGCCTTGCTTTGCCCTTTTCCCTTGCCTTTCATTGCCTTGCTTTCCCCATTTGCCTTGCCTTGCTTTGCCCTTTAGACTTGCCTTGCATTGTCTTCCTTTGCCCTTTTGTCTTTCATTGCTTTGCCCTTTTGCCTTGCTTTGCCTAGCCTTACTTTGCTCTTTTGCCTTACCTTGCCTTTCTTTGCCCTTTTGCCTTGCATTGCCTTTCTTTACCCGTTTCTCTTCCCTTTTAATGCTTTGCCCTTTTGCCTTACCTTGCCTTGCTTTGCCCATTTACCTTGCCTTACCTTTCCTTGCTTTTCCGTTTTGCCTTTCCTTGCCTTTCCCTTCTTTGCCTTTTTGCCTTGACTTGCCTTGCCTTGCTTTGCCCATTTGCCTTTCCTTTCTTTCCTTTCTTTGCCTTTTTGCCTTGCCTTGCCTTGCTTTACCCGTTTGCTTTGCCTTCCCTTTCTTTACCCTTTTGCCTTGCCTTGCCTTGCTTCGCCCTTTTGCTTTGCCTTGCCTTGCATTGCTATTCCCTTTTGCCTTGCCTTGCCTTGCCTTGTTTTGCCCTTTTGCCTTGCATTACCTTGCTTTACCCTTTTCCCTTTCCTTGCCTTGCCTTGCTTTGCCTTTTTGTCTTGCCCTGCTTTGCCCTTTTGCTTGCCTTGCCTTGCTTTGCTCTTTTGTGCTGCCTTTCAATGCCTTGGTTTGCACTTTTGTGTTGCCTTCCCTTGCCTTTCTTTGCCCTTTTTCCTTGCCTTGCTTTGCGTTTTTGCCTTACCTTGCCTTGCTTTGCCCTTTTCCCTTGCCGTGCCTTGGTTTGCCTTTTTACCTTGCAATGCCTTGCTTTGCCCTTTTCCCTCGCCTTTCATTACCTTGCTTTCCCCATTTGCCTTGCCTTGGTTTGCCCTTTTGCCTTCTCTTGCATTGCCTTGCTTTGCCCTTTTGACTTGCCTTGCATTGTCTTGCTTTGCCCTTTTGCCTTTCCTTGCTTTGCCCTTTTGCCTTGCCTTGCCTCGCCTTGCTTTGCTCTTTTGCCTTGCCTTGCCTTGCTTTGCCCTTTTGCTTTGCCTTGCTTTTTCATTTTACCTTGCCTTTCCTTGCCTTGCCTTTCTTTGCCCTTTTCCCTTGCATTGCCCTTCTTTACCCGTTTCTCTTCCCTTACCATGCTTTGCCCTTTTGCCTTGCCTTGCCTTGCTTTGCCCTTTTTCCTTGCCTTGCATTGTCTTGCTTTGCCCTTTTGCCTTTCCTTGCTTTGCCTTTTTGCCTTGCCTTGCCTTGCCTTACCTTGCTCTTTTGCCTTGCCTTGCTTTTTCACTTGGCCTTGTCTTGCCTTTCCTTGCCTTGCCTTTCTTTGCCCTTTTGCCTTGCATTGCCTTGCTTTACCCGTTTGCTTTGCCTTGCCTTGCATTGCCATTTTGCCTTGTCTTGCATTGTCTTCCTTTCACTTTTGACTTTCCTTGCTTAGCTTTGCCCTTTTGCCTTGCCTTGCCTTGGTTTGCCTTTATGCCTTGCCATGCCTTGCTTTGCCCTTTTCCTTTGCCTTTCTTTGCCTTGCTTTCAAATTTGCCTTTCCTTGCTTTGCCCTTTTGCCTTGCCTTGCCTTGCCTTGCTTTGCTCTTTTGCCTTACCTTGCCTTTCTTTGCCCTTTTGCCTTGCATTGCCTTTCTTTACCCGTTTCTCTTCCCTTACCATGCTTTGCCCTTTTGCCTTGCCTTGCCTTGCTTTGCCCATTTACCTTGCCTTACCTTTCCTTGCTTTTCCGTTTTGCCTTTCCTTGCTTTCCTTTCTTTGCTTTTTTGCCTTGACTTGCCTTGCCTTGCTTTGCCCATTTGCCTTTCCTTTCTTTGCCTTTTTTTGCCTTTTTGCCTTGCCTTGCCTTGCTTTACCCGTTTGCTTTGCCTTCCCTTTCTTTACCCTTTTGCCTTGCCTTGCCGTGCTTTGCCGTGTTGCTTTGCCTTGCCTTGCCTTGCCTTTTCTTGCTTTCCCTTTTGACTTTCCTTGCTTAGCTTTGCCCTTTTGCCTTGCATTTCCTTGGTTTGCCTTCATGCCTTGCCATGCCTTGCTTTGCCCTTTTCCCTTGCCTTTCATTGCCTTGCTTTCCCCATTTGCCTTGCCTTGCTTTGCCCTTTTGCCTTCTCTTGCATTGTCTTCCTTTGCCCTTTTGCCTTTCATTGCTTTGCACTTTTGCCTTGCCTTGCCTAGCCTTACTTTGCTCTTTTGCCTTACCTTGCCTTTCTTTGCCCTTTTGCCTTGCATTGGCTTTCTTTACCCGTTTCTCTTCCATTACCATGCTTTGCCCTTTTTCCTTGCCTTGCCTTGCTTTGCCCATTTACCTTGCCTTACCTTTCCTTGCTTTTCCGTTTTGCCTTTCCTTGCCTTTCCCTTCTTTGCCTTTTTGCCTTGACTTGCCTTGCCTTGCTTTGCCCATTTGCCTTTCCTTTCTTTGCCTTTCTTTGCCTTTTTGCCTTGCCTTGCCTTGCTTTACCCATTTGCTTTGCCTTCCCTTTCTTTACCCTTTTGCCTTGCCTTGCCTTGCTTTGCCCTTTTGCTTTGCCTTGCCTTGCATTGCTATTCCCTTTTGCCTTGCCTTGCCTTGCCTTGCTTTGCCCTTTTGCCTTGCATTACCTTCCTTTACCCTTTTCCCTTTCCTTGTCTTGCCTTGCTTTGCCCTTTTGCCTTGCCCTGCTTTGCGTTTTTGCCTTACCTTGCCTTGCATTGCCCTTTTGCCTTGCCATGCCTTGTCTTGTTTTCCCTTTTGGCTTGCCTTGCTTAGCTTTGCCCTTTTCCCTTGCCTTGCCTTGGTTTGCCTTTTTACCTTGCAATGCCTTGCTTTGCCCTTTTCCCTCGCCTTTCATTACCTTGCTTTCCCCATTTGCCTTGCCTTGGTTTGCCCTTTTGCCTTCTCTTGCATTGCCTTGCTTTGCCCTTTTGCCTTGCATTGTCTTGCTTTGCCCTTTTGCCTTTCCTTGCTTTGCCCTTTTGCCTTGCCTTGCCTCGCCTTGATTTGCTCTTTTGCCTTGCCTTGCCTTGCTTTGCCCTTTTGCTTTGCCTTGCTTTTTCATTTTACCTTGCCTTTCCTTGCCTTGCCTTTCTTTGCCCTTTTCTCTTGCATTGCCCTTCTTTACCCGTTTCTCTTCCCTTACCATGCTTTGCCCTTTTGCCTTGCCTTGCCTTGCTTTGCCCTTTTTCCTTGCCTTGCATTGTCTTGCTTTGCCCTTTTGCCTTTCCTTGCTTTGCCTTTTTGCCTTGCCTTGCCTTGCCTTAACTTGCTCTTTTGCCTTGCCTTGCTTTTTCACTTGGCCTTGTCTTGCCTTTCCTTGCCTTGCCTTTCTTTGCCCTTTTGCCTTGCATTGCCTTGCTTTATCCGTTTGCTTTGCCTTGCCTTGCTTTGCCATTTTGCCTTGTCTTGCATTGTCTTGCTTTCACTTTTGACTTTCCTTGCTTAGCTTTGCCCTTTTGCCTTGCCTTGCCTTGGTTTGCCTTTATGCCTTGCCGTGCCTTGCTTTGCCCTTTTCCTTTGCCTTTCTTTGCCTTGCTTTCCCAATTTGCCTTTCCTTGCTTTGCCCTTTAGACTTGCCTTGCATTGTCTTCCTTTGCCCTTTTGCCTTTCATTGCTTTGCCTTTTTCCCTTGCCTTTCATTACCTTGCTTTCCCCATTTGCCTTGCCTTGGTTTGCCCTTTTGCCTTCTCTTGCATTGCCTTGCTTTGCCCTTTGCCTTGCCTTGCCTCGCCTTGCTTTGCCCTTTTGCCTTGCCTTGCCTTGCTTTGCCCTTTTTCCTTGCCTTGCTTTGCGTTTTTGCCTTACCTTGCCTTGCATTGCCCTTTTGCCTTGCCATGCCTTGTCTTGTTTTCCCTTTTGGCTTGCCTTGCTTAGCTTTGCCCTTTTCCCTTGCCGTGCCTTGGTTTGCCTTTTTACCTTGCAATGCCTTGCTTTGCCCTTTTCCCTCGCCTTTCATTACCTTGCTTTCCCCATTTGCCTTGCCTTGGTTTGCCCTTTTGCCTTCTCTTGCATTGCCTTGCTTTGCCCTTTTGACTTGCCTTGCATTGTCTTGCTTTGCCCTTTTGCCTTGCATTGCCTTTCTTTACCCGTTTCTCTTCCCTTTTAATGCTTTGCCCTTTTGCCTTACCTTGCCTTGCTTTGCCCATTTACCTTGCCTTACCTTTCCTTGCTTTTCCGTTTTGCCTTTCCTTGCCTTTCCCTTCTTTGCCTTTTTGCCTTGACTTGCCTTGCCTTGCTTTGCCCATTTGCCTTTCCTTTCTTCCCTTTCTTTACCCTTTTGCCTTGCCTTGCCTTGCTTCGCCCTTTTGCTTTGCCTTGCCTTGCATTGCTATTCCCTTTTGCCTTGCCTTGCCTTGCCTTGTTTTGCCCTTTTGCCTCTCATTACCTTGCTTTACCCTTTTCCCTTTCCTTGCCTTGCCTTGCTTTGCCTTTTTGTCTTGCCCTGCTTTGCCCTTTTGCTTGCCTTGCCTTGCTTTGCTCTTTTGTGCTGCCTTTGCATGCCTTGGTTTGCACTTTTGTGTTGCCTTCCCTTGCCTTTCTTTGCCCTTTTTCCTTGCCTTGCTTTGCGTTTTTGCCTTACCTTGCCTTGCATTGCCCTTTTGCCTTGCCATGCCTTGTCTTGTTTTCCCTTTTGGCTTGCCTTGCTTAGCTTTGCCCTTTTCCCTTGCCGTGCCTTGGTTTGCTTTTTTACCTTGCAATGCCTTGCTTTGCCCTTTTCCCTTGCCGTGCCTTGGTTTGCTTTTTTACCTTGCAATGCCTTGCTTTGCCCTTTTCCCTCGCCTTTCATTACCTTGCTTTCCCCATTTGCCTTGCCTTGGTTTGCCCTTTTGCCTTCTCTTGCATTGCCTTGCTTTGCCCTTTTGACTTGCCTTGCATTGTCTTGCTTTGCCCTTTTGCCTTTCCTTGCTTTGCCCTTTTGCCTTGCCTTGCCTCGCCTTGCTTTGCTCTTTTGCCTTGCCTTGCCTTGCTTTGCCCTTTTGCTTTGCCTTGCTTTTTCATTTTACCTTGCCTTTCCTTGCCTTGCCTTTCTTTGCCCTTTTCCCTTGCATTGACCTTCTTTACCCGTTTCTCTTCCCTTACCATGCTTTGCCCTTTTGCCTTGCCTTGCCTTGCTTTGCCCTTTTGCCTTGACCTGCTTTGCCCTTCTGCGTTGCCTTGCCTTGCTTTGCTCTTTTGTGCTGCCTTTGCATGCCTTGGTTTGCACTTTTGTGTTGCCTTCTCTTGCCTTTCTTTGCCCTTTTGCCTTGCATTGCCTTGCTTTAACCGTTTGCTTTGCCTTGCCTTGCTTTGCGTTTTTGCCTTACCTTGCCTTGCATTGCCCTTTTGCCTTGCCTTGCCTTTTCTTGCTTTCCCTTTTGACTTTCCTTGCTTAGCTTTGCCCTTTTGCCTTGCATTTCCTTGGTTTGCCATCATGCCTTGCCATGCCTTGCTTTGCCCTTTTCCCTTGCCTTTCATTGCCTTGCTTTCCCCATTTGCCTTGCCTTGCTTTGCCCTTTAGACTTGCCTTGCATTGTCTTCCTTTGCCCTTTTGCCTTTCATTGCTTTGCCCTTTTGCCTTGCCTTGCCTAGCTTTACTTTGCTCTTTTGCCTTACCTTGCCTTTCTTTGCCCTTTTGCCTTGCATTGCCTTGCTTTGCCCATTTACCTTGCCTTACCTTTCCTTGCTTTTCCGTTTTGCCTTTCCTTGCCTTTCCTTTCTTTCCCTTTTTGCCTTGGCTTGCCTTGCCTTGCCCATTTGCCTTTCCTTTCTTTGCCTTTCTTTGCCTTTTTGCCTTGCCTTGCCTTGCTTTACCCGTTTGCTTTGCCTTCCCTTTCATTACCCTTTTGCCTTGCCTTGCCTTGCTTTGCCCTTTTGCTTTGCCTTGCCTTGCCTTGCCTTGCCTTGTTTTGCCCTTTTGCCTTGCATTACCTTGCTTTACCCTTTTCCCTTTCCTTGCCTTGCCTTGCTTTGCCTTTTTGCCTTGCCCTGCTTTGCCCTTTTGCGTTGCTTTGCCTTGCTTTGCTCTTTTGTGCTGCCTTTGCATGCCTTGGTTTGCACTTTTGTGTTGCCTTCCCTTGCCTTTCTTTGCCCTTTTTCCTTGCCTTGCTTTGCGTTTTTGCCTTACCTTGCCTTGCATTGCCCTTTGCCTTGCCATGCCTTGTCTTGCTTTCCCTTTTGACTTGCCTTGCTTAGCTTTGCCCTTTTCCCTTGCCTTGCCTTGGTTTGCCTTTTTACCTTGCAATGCCTTGCTTTGCCCTTTTCCCTTGCCTTTCATTACATTGCTTTCCCCATTTGCCTTGCCTTGGTTTGCCCTTTTGCCTTCTCTTGCATTGCCTTCCTTTGCCCTTTGCCTTGCTTTGCCTCGCCTTGCTTTGCCCTTTTGCCTTGCCTTGCCTTGCTTTGCCCTTTTGCCTTGCCATGCTTTTTCATTTTGCCTTGCCTTTCCTTGCCTTGCCTTTCTTTGCCCTTTTGCCTTTCCTTGCCTTGCCTTTCTTTGCCTTTTTGCCTTGCTTTAACCGTTTGCTTTGCCTTCCCTTTCTTTACCCTTTTGCCTTGCCTTGCCTTGCTTTGCCGTTTTGCTTTGCCTTGCCTTGCCTTGCTTTTCCCTTTTGCCTTGCCTTGCCTTGTTTTGTCCTTTTGACTGGCATTTCCTTGCTTTATCCTTTTCCCTTTTCTTGCCTTCCCTTGCCTTTTTTTCTCTTTTGCCTTTCCTTGCCTTGCCTTGCTTTGCCCTTTTGCCTTGCCTTGCCTTGCTTTGGTCTTTTGCGTTGCCTTACCTTATTTTGCCCTTTTGCCTTGCCTTCCCTTGCCTTTCTTTGCCCTTTTGCCTTGCCTTGCATTGTCTTGCTTTGCCCTTTTGCCTTTCCTTGCTTTGCCTTTTTGCCTTGCCTTGCCTTGCCTTACCTTGCTCTTTTGCCTTGCCTTGCTTTTTCACTTGGCCTTGTCTTGCCTTTCCTTGCCTTGCCTTGCTTTGCCCTTTTGCCTTGCATTGCCTTGCTTTCACTTTTGACTTTCCTTGCTTAGCTTTGCCCTTTTGCCTTGCCTTGCCTTGTTTTGCCCTTTTCCCTTGCCCTGCTTTGCCCTTCTGCGTTGCCTTGCCTTGCTTTGCTCTTTTGTGCTGCCTTTCAATGCCTTGGTTTGCAGTTTTGTGTTGCCTTCCCTTGCCTTTCTTTGCCCTTTTGCCTTGCCTTGCCTTGTCTTGCTTTCCCTTTTGACTTTCCTTGCTTAGCTTTGCCTTTTTGCCTTGCCTTTCCTTGGTTTGCCTTCATGCCTTGCCATGCCTTGCTTTGCCTTTTTCCCTTGCCTTTCATTGCCTTGCTTTCCCCATTTGCCTTGCCTTGCTTTGCCCTTTAGACTTGCCTTGCATTGTCTTCCTTTGCCCTTTTGCCTTTCATTGCTTTGCCCTTTTGCCTTGCTTTGCCTAGCCTTACTTTGCTCTTTTGCCTTACCTTGCCTTTCTTTGCCCTTTTGCCTTGCATTGCCTTTCTTTACCCGTTTCTCTTCCCTTTTAATGCTTTGCCCTTTTGCCTTGCCTTGCCTTGCTTTGCCCATTTACCTTGCCTTACCTTTCCTTGCTTTTCCGTTTTGCCTTTCCTTGCCTTTCCCTTCTTTGCCTTTTTGCCTTGACTTGCCTTGCTTTACCCGTTTCCTTTGCCTTCCCTTTCTTTACCCTTTTGCCTTGCCTTGCCTTGCTTCGCCCTTTTGCTTTGCCTTGCCTTGCATTGCTATTCCCTTTTGCCTTGCCTTGCCTTGCCTTGTTTTGCCCTTTTGCCTTGCATTACCTTGCTTTACCCTTTTCCCTTTCCTTGCCTTGCCTTGCTTTGCCTTTTTGTCTTGCCCTGCTTTGCCCTTTTGCTTGCCTTGCCTTGCTTTGCTCTTTTGTGCTGCCTTTGCATGCCTTGGTTTGCACTTTTGTGTTGCCTTCCCTTGCCTTTCTTTGCCCTTTTTCCTTGCCTTGCTTTGCGTTTTTGCCTTACCTTGCCTTGCTTTGCCCTTTTCCCTTGCCGTGCCTTGGTTTGCCTTTTTACCTTGCAATGCCTTGCTTTGCCCTTTTCCCTCGCCTTTCATTACCTTGCTTTCCCCATTTGCCTTGCCTTGGTTTGCCCTTTTGCCTTCTCTTGCATTGCCTTGCTTTACCCATTTGCTTTGCCTTCCCTTTCTTTGCCCTTTTTCCTTGCCTTGCCTTGCTTTGCCCATTTACCTTGCCTTACCTTTCCTTGCTTTTCCGTTTTGCCTTTCCTTGCCTTTCCCTTCTTTGCCTTTTTGCCTTGACTTGCCTTGCCTTGCTTTGCCCATTTGCCTTTCCTTTCTTTGCCTTTCTTTGCCTTTTTGCCTTGCCTTGCCTTGCTTTACCCATTTGCTTTGCCTTCCCTTTCTTTACCCTTTTGCCTTGCCTTGCCTTGCTTTGCCCTTTTGCTTTGCCTTGCCTTGCCTTGCCTTGCCTTGTTTTGCCCTTTTGCCTTGCATTACCTTGCTTTACCCTTTTCCCTTTCCTTGCCTTGCCTTGCTTTGCCTTTTTGCCTTGCCCTGCTTTGCCCTTTTGCGTTGCTTTGCCTTGCTTTGCTCTTTTGTGCTGCCTTTGCATGCCTTGGTTTGCACTTTTGTGTTGCCTTCCCTTGCCTTTCTTTGCCCTTTTTCCTTGCCTTGCTTTGCGTTTTTGCCTTACCTTGCCTTGCATTGCCCTTTGCCTTGCCATGCCTTGTCTTGCTTTCCCTTTTGACTTGCCTTGCTTAGCTTTGCCCTTTTCCCTTGCCTTGCCTTGGTTTGCCTTTTTACCTTGCAATGCCTTGCTTTGCCCTTTTCCCTTGCCTTTCATTACATTGCTTTCCCCATTTGCCTTGCCTTGGTTTGCCCTTTTGCCTTCTCTTGCATTGCCTTCCTTTGCCCTTTGCCTTGCTTTGCCTCGCCTTGCTTTGCCCTTTTGCCTTGCCTTGCCTTGCTTTGCCCTTTTGCCTTGCCATGCTTTTTCATTTTGCCTTGCCTTTCCTTGCCTTGCCTTTCTTTGCCCTTTTGCCTTTCCTTGCCTTGCCTTTCTTTGCCTTTTTGCCTTGCTTTAACCGTTTGCTTTGCCTCCCTTTCTTTACCCTTTTGCCTTGCCTTGCCTTGCTTTGCCGTTTTGCTTTGCCTTGCCTTGCCTTGCTTTTCCCTTTTGCCTTGCCTTGCCTTGTTTTGTCCTTTTGACTGGCATTTCCTTGCTTTATCCTTTTCCCTTTTCTTGCCTTCCCTTGCCTTTTTTTCTCTTTTGCCTTTCCTTGCCTTGCCTTGCTTTGCCCTTTTGCCTTGCCTTGCCTTGCTTTGGTCTTTTGCGTTGCCTTACCTTATTTTGCCCTTTTGCCTTGCCTTCCCTTGCCTTTCTTTGCCCTTTTGCCTTGCCTTGCATTGTCTTGCTTTGCCCTTTTGCCTTTCCTTGCTTTGCCTTTTTGCCTTGCCTTGCCTTGCCTTACCTTGCTCTTTTGCCTTGCCTTGCTTTTTCACTTGGCCTTGTCTTGCCTTTCCTTGCCTTGCCTTGCTTTGCCCTTTTGCCTTGCATTGCCTTGCTTTCACTTTTGACTTTCCTTGCTTAGCTTTGCCCTTTTGCCTTGCCTTGCCTTGTTTTGCCCTTTTCCCTTGCCCTGCTTTGCCCTTCTGCGTTGCCTTGCCTTGCTTTGCTCTTTTGTGCTGCCTTTCAATGCCTTGGTTTGCAGTTTTGTGTTGCCTTCCCTTGCCTTTCTTTGCCCTTTTGCCTTGCCTTGCCTTGTCTTGCTTTCCCTTTTGACTTTCCTTGCTTAGCTTTGCCTTTTTGCCTTGCCTTTCCTTGGTTTGCCTTCATGCCTTGCCATGCCTTGCTTTGCCCTTTTCCCTTGCCTTTCATTGCCTTGCTTTCCCCATTTGCCTTGCCTTGCTTTGCCCTTTAGACTTGCCTTGCATTGTCTTCCTTTGCCCTTTTGCCTTTCATTGCTTTGCCCTTTTGCCTTGCTTTGCCTAGCCTTACTTTGCTCTTTTGCCTTACCTTGCCTTTCTTTGCCCTTTTGCCTTGCATTGCCTTTCTTTACCCGTTTCTCTTCCCTTTTAATGCTTTGCCCTTTTGCCTTGCCTTGCCTTGCTTTGCCCATTTACCTTGCCTTACCTTTCCTTGCTTTTCCGTTTTGCCTTTCCTTGCCTTTCCCTTCTTTGCCTTTTTGCCTTGACTTGCCTTGCTTTACCCGTTTGCTTTGCCTTCCCTTTCTTTACCCTTTTGCCTTGCCTTGCCTTGCTTCGCCCTTTTGCTTTGCCTTGCCTTGCATTGCTATTCCCTTTTGCCTTGCCTTGCCTTGCCTTGTTTTGCCCTTTTGCCTTGCATTACCTTGCTTTACCCTTTTCCCTTTCCTTGCCTTGCCTTGCTTTGCCTTTTTGTCTTGCCCTGCTTTGCCCTTTTGCTTGCCTTGCCTTGCTTTGCTCTTTTGTGCTGCCTTTGCATGCCTTGGTTTGCACTTTTGTGTTGCCTTCCCTTGCCTTTCTTTGCCCTTTTTCCTTGCCTTGCTTTGCGTTTTTGCCTTACCTTGCCTTGCTTTGCCCTTTTCCCTTGCCGTGCCTTGGTTTGCCTTTTTACCTTGCAATGCCTTGCTTTGCCCTTTTCCCTCGCCTTTCATTACCTTGCTTTCCCCATTTGCCTTGCCTTGGTTTGCCCTTTTGCCTTCTCTTGCATTGCCTTGCTTTGCCCTTTTGACTTGCCTTGCATTGTCTTGCTTTGCCCTTTTGCCTTTCCTTGCTTTGCCCTTTTGCCTTGCCTTGCCTCGCCTTGCTTTGCTCTTTTGCCTTGCCTTGCCTTGCTTTGCCCTTTTGCTTTGCCTTGCTTTTTCATTTTACCTTGCCTTTCCTTGCCTTGCCTTTCTTTGCCCTTTTCCCTTGCATTGCCCTTCTTTACCCGTTTCTCTTCCCTTACCATGCTTTGCCCTTTTGCCTTGCCTTGCCTTGCTTTGCCCTTTTTCCTTGCCTTGCATTGTCTTGCTTTGCCCTTTTGCCTTTCCTTGCTTTGCCTTTTTTCCTTGCCTTGCCTTGCCTTACCTTGCTCTTTTGCCTTGCCTTGCTTTTTCACTTGGCCTTGTCTTGCCTTTCCTTGCCTTGCCTTTCTTTGCCCTTTTGCCTTGCATTGCCTTGCTTTACCCGTTTGCTTTGCCTTGCCTTGCATTGCCATTTTGCCTTGTCTTGCATTGTCTTGCTTTCACTTTTGACTTTCCTTGCTTAGCTTTGCCCTTTTGCCTTGCCTTGCCTTGGTTTGCCTTTATGCCTTGCCATGCCTTGCTTTGCCCTTTTCCTTTGCCTTTCTTTGCCTTGCTTTCAAATTTGCCTTTCCTTGCTTTGCCCTTTTGCCTTGCCTTGCCTTGCCTTGCTTTGCTCTTTTGCCTTACCTTGCCTTTCTTTGCCCTTTTGCCTTGCATTGCCTTTCTTTACCCGTTTCTCTTCCCTTACCATGCTTTGCCCTTTTGCCTTGCCTTGCCTTGCTTTGCCCATTTACCTTGCCTTACCTTTCCTTGCTTTTCCGTTTTGCCTTTCCTTGCTTTCCTTTCTTTGCTTTTTTGCCTTGACTTGCCTTGCCTTGCTTTGCCCATTTGCCTTTCCTTTCTTTGCCTTTTTTTGCCTTTTTGCCTTGCCTTGCCTTGCTTTACCCGTTTGCTTTGCCTTCCCTTTCTTTACCCTTTTGCCTTGCCTTGCCTTGTTTGGCCGTGTTGCTTTGCCTTGCCTTGCCTTCCCTTGCCTTTCTTTGCCCTTTTGCCTTGCCTTGCCTTTTCTTGCTTTCCCTTTTGACTTTCCTTGCTTAGCTTTGCCCTTTTGCCTTGCATTTCCTTGGTTTGCCTTCATGCCTTGCCATGCCTTGCTTTGCCCTTTTCCCTTGCCTTTCATTGCCTTGCTTTCCCCATTTGCCTTGCCTTGCTTTGCCCTTTTGCCTTCTCTTGCATTGCCTTCCTTTGCCCTTTGCCTTGCTTTGCCTCGCCTTGCTTTGCCCTTTTGCCTTGCCATGCTTTTTCATTTTGCCTTGCCTTTCCTTGCCTTGCCTTTCTTTGCCCTTTTGCCTTTCCTTGCCTTGCCTTTCTTTGCCTTTTTGCCTTGCTTTAACCGTTTGCTTTGCCTTCCCTTTCTTTACCCTTTTGCCTTGCCTTGCCTTGCTTTGCCGTTTTGCTTTGCCTTGCCTTGCCTTGCTTTTCCCTTTTGCCTTGCCTTGCCTTGTTTTGTCCTTTTGACTGGCATTTCCTTGCTTTATCCTTTTCCCTTTTCTTGCCTTCCCTTGCCTTTTTTTCTCTTTTGCCTTTCCTTGCCTTGCCTTGCTTTGCCCTTTTGCCTTGCCTTGCCTTGCTTTGGTCTTTTGCGTTGCCTTACCTTATTTTGCCCTTTTGCCTTGCCTTCCCTTGCCTTTCTTTGCCCTTTTGCCTTGCCTTGCATTGTCTTGCTTTGCCCTTTTGCCTTTCCTTGCTTTGCCTTTTTGCCTTGCCTTGCCTTGCCTTACCTTGCTCTTTTGCCTTGCCTTGCTTTTTCACTTGGCCTTGTCTTGCCTTTCCTTGCCTTGCCTTGCTTTGCCCTTTTGCCTTGCATTGCCTTGCTTTCACTTTTGACTTTCCTTGCTTAGCTTTGCCCTTTTGCCTTGCCTTGCCTTGTTTTGCCCTTTTCCCTTGCCCTGCTTTGCCCTTCTGCGTTGCCTTGCCTTGCTTTGCTCTTTTGTGCTGCCTTTCAATGCCTTGGTTTGCAGTTTTGTGTTGCCTTCCCTTGCCTTTCTTTGCCCTTTTGCCTTGCCTTGCCTTGTCTTGCTTTCCCTTTTGACTTTCCTTGCTTAGCTTTGCCTTTTTGCCTTGCCTTTCCTTGGTTTGCCTTCATGCCTTGCCATGCCTTGCTTTGCCTTTTTCCCTTGCCTTTCATTGCCTTGCTTTCCCCATTTGCCTTGCCTTGCTTTGCCCTTTAGACTTGCCTTGCATTGTCTTCCTTTGCCCTTTTGCCTTTCATTGCTTTGCCCTTTTGCCTTGCTTTGCCTAGCCTTACTTTGCTCTTTTGCCTTACCTTGCCTTTCTTTGCCCTTTTGCCTTGCATTGCCTTTCTTTACCCGTTTCTCTTCCCTTATAATGCTTTGCCCTTTTGCCTTACCTTGCCTTGCTTTGCCCATTTACCTTGCCTTACCTTTCCTTGCTTTTCCGTTTTGCCTTTCCTTGCCTTTCCCTTCTTTGCCTTTTTGCCTTGACTTGCCTTGCCTTGCTTTGCCCATTTGCCTTTCCTTTCTTTCCTTTCTTTGCCTTTTTGCCTTGCCTTGCCTTGCTTTACCCGTTTGCTTTGCCTTCCCTTTCTTTACCCTTTTGCCTTGCCTTGCCTTGCTTCGCCCTTTTGCTTTGCCTTGCCTTGCATTGCTATTCCCTTTTGCCTTGCCTTGCCTTGCCTTGTTTTGCCCTTTTGCCTTGCATTACCTTGCTTTACCCTTTTCCCTTTCCTTGCCTTGCCTTGCTTTGCCTTTTTGTCTTGCCCTGCTTTGCCCTTTTGCTTGCCTTGCCTTGCTTTGCTCTTTTGTGCTGCCTTTGCATGCCTTGGTTTGCACTTTTGTGTTGCCTTCCCTTGCCTTTCTTTGCCCTTTTTCCTTGCCTTGCTTTGCGTTTTTGCCTTACCTTGCCTTGCTTTGCCCTTTTCCCTTGCCGTGCCTTGGTTTGCCTTTTTACCTTGCAATGCCTTGCTTTGCCCTTTTCCCTCGCCTTTCATTACCTTGCTTTCCCCATTTGCCTTGCCTTGGTTTGCCCTTTTGCCTTCTCTTGCATTGCCTTGCTTTGCCCTTTTGACTTGCCTTGCATTGTCTTGCTTTGCCCTTTTGCCTTTCCTTGCTTTGCCCTTTTGCCTTGCCTTGCCTCGCCTTGCTTTGCTCTTTTGCCTTGCCTTGCCTTGCTTTGCCCTTTTGCTTTGCCTTGCTTTTTCATTTTACCTTGCCTTTCCTTGCCTTGCCTTTCTTTGCCCTTTTCCCTTGCATTGCCCTTCTTTACCCGTTTCTCTTCCCTTACCATGCTTTGCCCTTTTGCCTTGCCTTGCCTTGCTTTGCCCTTTTTCCTTGCCTTGCATTGTCTTGCTTTGCCCTTTTGCCTTTCCTTGCTTTGCCTTTTTGCCTTGCCTTGCCTTGCCTTACCTTGCTCTTTTGCCTTGCCTTGCTTTTTCACTTGGCCTTGTCTTGCCTTTCCTTGCCTTGCCTTTCTTTGCCCTTTTGCCTTGCATTGCCTTGCTTTACCCGTTTGCTTTGCCTTGCCTTGCATTGCCATTTTGCCTTGTCTTGCATTGTCTTGCTTTCACTTTTGACTTTCCTTGCTTAGCTTTGCCCTTTTGCCTTGCCTTGCCTTGGTTTGCCTTTATGCCTTGCCATGCCTTGCTTTGCCCTTTTCCTTTGCCTTTCTTTGCCTTGCTTTCAAATTTGCCTTTCCTTGCTTTGCCCTTTTGCCTTGCCTTGCCTTGCCTTGCTTTGCTCTTTTGCCTTACCTTGCCTTTCTTTGCCCTTTTGCCTTGCATTGCCTTTCTTTACCCGTTTCTCTTCCCTTACCATGCTTTGCCCTTTTGCCTTGCCTTGCCTTGCTTTGCCCATTTACATTGCCTTACCTTTCCTTGCTTTTCCGTTTTGCCTTTCCTTGCTTTCCTTTCTTTGCTTTTTTGCCTTGACTTGCCTTGCCTTGCTTTGCCCATTTGCCTTTCCTTTCTTTGCCTTTTTTTGCCTTTTTGCCTTGCCTTGCCTTGCTTTACCCGTTTGCTTTGCCTTCCCTTTCTTTACCCTTTTGCCTTGCCTTGCCTTGCTTTGCCGTGTTGCTTTGCCTTGCCTTGCCTTGCCTTTTCTTGCTTTCCCTTTTGACTTTCCTTGCTTAGCTTTGCCCTTTTGCCTTGCATTTCCTTGGTTTGCCTTCATGCCTTGCCATGCCTTGCTTTGCCCTTTTCCCTTGCCTTTCATTGCCTTGCTTTCCCCATTTGCCCTGCCTTGCTTTGCCCTTTTGCCTTCTCTTGCATTGCCTTCCTTTGCCCTTTGCCTTGCTTTGCCTCGCCTTGCTTTGCCCTTTTGCCTTGCCATGCTTTTTCATTTTGCCTTGCCTTTCCTTGCCTTGCCTTTCTTTGCCCTTTTGCCTTTCCTTGCCTTGCCTTTCTTTGCCTTTTTGCCTTGCTTTAACCGTTTGCTTTGCCTTCCCTTTCTTTACCCTTTTGCCTTGCCTTGCCTTGCTTTGCCGTTTTGCTTTGCCTTGCCTTGCCTTGCTTTTCCCTTTTGCCTTGCCTTGCCTTGTTTTGTCCTTTTGACTGGCATTTCCTTGCTTTATCCTTTTCCCTTTTCTTGCCTTCCCTTGCCTTTTTTTCTCTTTTGCCTTTCCTTGCCTTGCCTTGCTTTGCCCTTTTGCCTTGCCTTGCCTTGCTTTGGTCTTTTGCGTTGCCTTACCTTATTTTGCCCTTTTGCCTTGCCTTCCCTTGCCTTTCTTTGCCCTTTTGCCTTGCCTTGCATTGTCTTGCTTTGCCCTTTTGCCTTTCCTTGCTTTGCCTTTTTGCCTTGCCTTGCCTTGCCTTACCTTGCTCTTTTGCCTTGCCTTGCTTTTTCACTTGGCCTTGTCTTGCCTTTCCTTGCCTTGCCTTGCTTTGCCCTTTTGCCTTGCATTGCCTTGCTTTCACTTTTGACTTTCCTTGCTTAGCTTTGCCCTTTTGCCTTGCCTTGCCTTGTTTTGCCCTTTTCCCTTGCCCTGCTTTGCCCTTCTGCGTTGCCTTGCCTTGCTTTGCTCTTTTGTGCTGCCTTTCAATGCCTTGGTTTGCAGTTTTGTGTTGCCTTCCCTTGCCTTTCTTTGCCCTTTTGCCTTGCCTTGCCTTGTCTTGCTTTCCCTTTTGACTTTCCTTGCTTAGCTTTGCCTTTTTGCCTTGCCTTTCCTTGGTTTGCCTTCATGCCTTGCCATGCCTTGCTTTGCCCTTTTCCCTTGCCTTTCATTGCCTTGCTTTCCCCATTTGCCTTGCCTTGCTTTGCCCTTTAGACTTGCCTTGCATTGTCTTCCTTTGCCCTTTTGCCTTTCATTGCTTTGCCCTTTTGCCTTGCTTTGCCTAGCCTTACTTTGCTCTTTTGCCTTACCTTGCCTTTCTTTGCCCTTTTGCCTTGCATTGCCTTTCTTTACCCGTTTCTCTTCCCTTACCATGCTTTGCCCTTTTGCCTTACCTTGCCTTGCTTTGCCCATTTACCTTGCCTTACCTTTCCTTGCTTTTCCGTTTTGCCTTTCCTTGCCTTTCCCTTCTTTGCCTTTTTGCCTTGACTTGCCTTGCCTTGCTTTGCCCATTTGCCTTTCCTTTCTTTCCTTTCTTTGCCTTTTTGCCTTGCCTTGCCTTGCTTTACCCGTTTGCTTTGCCTTCCCTTTCTTTACCCTTTTGCCTTGCCTTGCCTTGCTTTGCCGTGTTGCTTTGCCTTGCCTTGCCTTGCCTTTTCTTGCTTTCCCTTTTGACTTTCCTTGCTTAGCTTTGCCCTTTTGCCTTGCATTTCCTTGGTTTGCCTTCATGCCTTGCCATGCCTTGCTTTGCCCTTTTCCCTTGCCTTTCATTGCCTTGCTTTCCCCATTTGCCTTGCCTTGCTTTGCCCTTTTGCCTTCTCTTGCATTGCCTTCCTTTGCCCTTTGCCTAGCTTTGCCTCGCCTTGCTTTGCCCTTTTGCCTTGCCATGCTTTTTCATTTTGCCTTGCCTTTCCTTGCCTTGCCTTTCTTTGCCCTTTTGCCTTTCCTTGCCTTGCCTTTCTTTGCCTTTTTGCCTTGCTTTAACCGTTTGCTTTGCCTTCCCTTTCTTTACCCTTTTGCCTTGCCTTGCCTTGCTTTGCCGTTTTGCTTTGCCTTGCCTTGCCTTGCTTTTCCCTTCTGCCTTGCCTTGCCTTGTTTTGTCCTTTTGACTGGCATTTCCTTGCTTTATCCTTTTCCCTTTTCTTGCCTTCCCTTGCCTTTTTTTCTCTTTTGCCTTTCCTTGCCTTGCCTTGCTTTGCCCTTTTGCCTTGCCTTGCCTTGCTTTGGTCTTTTGCGTTGCCTTACCTTATTTTGCCCTTTTGCCTTGCCTTCCCTTGCCTTTCTTTGCCCTTTTGCCTTGCCTTGCATTGTCTTGCTTTGCCCTTTTGCCTTTCCTTGCTTTGCCTTTTTGCCTTGCCTTGCCTTGCCTTACCTTGCTCTTTTGCCTTGCCTTGCTTTTTCACTTGGCCTTGTCTTGCCTTTCCTTGCCTTGCCTTGCTTTGCCCTTTTGCCTTGCATTGCCTTGCTTTCACTTTTGACTTTCCTTGCTTAGCTTTGCCCTTTTGCCTTGCCTTGCCTTGTTTTGCCCTTTTCCCTTGCCCTGCTTTGCCCTTCTGCGTTGCCTTGCCTTGCTTTGCTCTTTTGTGCTGCCTTTCAATGCCTTGGTTTGCAGTTTTGTGTTGCCTTCCCTTGCCTTTCTTTGCCCTTTTGCCTTGCCTTGCCTTGTCTTGCTTTCCCTTTTGACTTTCCTTGCTTAGCTTTGCCTTTTTGCCTTGTCTTTCCTTGGTTTGCCTTCATGCCTTGCCATGCCTTGCTTTGCCTTTTTCCCTTGCCTTTCATTGCCTTGCTTTCCCCATTTGCCTTGCCTTGCTTTGCCCTTTAGACTTGCCTTGCATTGTCTTCCTTTGCCCTTTTGCCTTTCATTGCTTTGCCCTTTTGCCTTGCTTTGCCTAGCCTTACTTTGCTCTTTTGCCTTACCTTGCCTTTCTTTGCCCTTTTGCCTTGCATTGCCTTTCTTTACCCGTTTCTCTTCCCTTATAATGCTTTGCCCTTTTGCCTTACCTTGCCTTGCTTTGCCCATTTACCTTGCCTTACCTTTCCTTGCTTTTCCGTTTTGCCTTTCCTTGCCTTTCCCTTCTTTGCCTTTTTGCCTTGACTTGCCTTGCCTTGCTTTGCCCATTTGCCTTTCCTTTCTTTCCTTTCTTTGCCTTTTTGCCTTGCCTTGCCTTGCTTTACCCGTTTGCTTTGCCTTCCCTTTCTTTACCCTTTTGCCTTGCCTTGCCTTGCTTCGCCCTTTTGCTTTGCCTTGCCTTGCATTGCTATTCCCTTTTGCCTTGCCTTGCCTTGCCTTGTTTTGCCCTTTTGCCTTGCATTACCTTGCTTTACCCTTTTCCCTTTCCTTGCCTTGCCTTGCTTTGCCTTTTTGTCTTGCCCTGCTTTGCCCTTTTGCTTGCCTTGCCTTGCTTTGCTCTTTTGTGCTGCCTTTGCATGCCTTGGTTTGCACTTTTGTGTTGCCTTCCCTTGCCTTTCTTTGCCCTTTTTCCTTGCCTTGCTTTGCGTTTTTGCCTTACCTTGCCTTGCTTTGCCCTTTTCCCTTGCCGTGCCTTGGTTTGCCTTTTTACCTTGCAATGCCTTGCTTTGCCCTTTTCCCTCGCCTTTCATTACCTTGCTTTCCCCATTTGCCTTGCCTTGGTTTGCCCTTTTGCCTTCTCTTGCATTGCCTTGCTTTGCCCTTTTGACTTGCCTTGCATTGTCTTGCTTTGCCCTTTTGCCTTTCCTTGCTTTGCCCTTTTGCCTTGCCTTGCCTCGCCTTTGCTTTGCTCTTTTGCCTTGCCTTGCCTTGCTTTGCCCTTTTGCTTTGCCTTGCTTTTTCATTTTACCTTGCCTTTTTTTGCCTTGCCTTTCTTTGCCCTTTTCCCTTGCATTGCCCTTCTTTACCCGTTTCTCTTCCCTTACCATGCTTTGCCCTTTTGCCTTGCCTTGCCTTGCTTTGCCCTTTTTCCTTGCCTTGCATTGTCTTGCTTTGCCCTTTTGCCTTTCCTTGCTTTGCCTTTTTGCCTTGTCTTGCCTTGCCTTACCTTGCTCTTTTGCCTTGCCTTGCTTTTTCACTTGGCCTTGTCTTGCCTTTCCTTGCCTTGCCTTTCTTTGCCCTTTTGCCTTGCATTGCCTTGCTTTACCCGTTTGCTTTGCCTTGCCTTGCATTGCCATTTTGCCTTGTCTTGCATTGTCTTGCTTTCACTTTTGACTTTCCTTGCTTAGCTTTGCCCTTTTGCCTTGCCTTGCCTTGGTTTGCTTTTATGCCTTGCCATGCCTTGCTTTGCCCTTTTCCTTTGCCTTTCTTTGCCTTGCTTTCAAATTTGCCTTTCCTTGCTTTGCCCTTTTGCCTTGCCTTGCCTTGCCTTGCTTTGCTCTTTTGCCTTACCTTGCCTTTCTTTGCCCTTTTGCCTTGCATTGCCTTTCTTTACCCGTTTCTCTTCCCTTATCATGCTTTGCCCTTTTGCCTTGCCTTGCCTTGCTTTGCCCATTTACCTTGCCTTACCTTTCCTTGCTTTTCCGTTTTGCCTTTCCTTGCTTTCCTTTCTTTGCTTTTTTGCCTTGACTTGCCTTGCCTTGCTTTGCCTTTTTGCCTTTCCTTTCTTTGCCTTTTTTTGCCTTTTTGCCTTGCCTTGCCTTGCTTTACCCGTTTGCTTTGCCTTCCCTTTCTTTACCCTTTTGCCTTGCCTTGCCTTGCTTTGCCGTGTTGCTTTGCCTTGCCTTGCCTTGCCTTTTCTTGCTTTCCCTTTTGACTTTCCTTGCTTAGCTTTGCCCTTTTGCCTTGCATTTCCTTGGTTTGCCTTCATGCCTTGCCATGCCTTGCTTTGCCCTTTTCCCTTGCCTTTCATTGCCTTGCTTTCCCCATTTGCCTTGCCTTGCTTTGCCCTTTAGACTTGCCTTGCATTGTCTTCCTTTGCCCTTTTGCCTTTCATTGCTTTGCCCTTTTGCCTTGCCTTGCCTAGCCTTACTTTGCTCTTTTGCCTTACCTTGCCTTTCTTTGCCTTTCTTTGCCTTTTTGCCTTGCCTTCCCTTGCTTTACCCGTTTGCTTTGCCTTCCCTTTCTTTACCATTTTGCCTTACCTTGCCTTTCTTTGCCGTGTTGCTTTGCCTTGCCTTGCCTTGCATTCCCTTTTGCCTTGCCTTGCCTTGCCTTGCTTTGCCCTTTTGCCTTGCATTACCTTGCTTTACCCTTTTCCCTTTCCTTGCCTTGCCTTGCTTTGCCCTTTTGCCTTGCCCTGCTTTGCCCTTCTGCGTTGCCTTGCCTTGCTTTGCTCTTTTGTGCTGCCTTTGCATGCCTTGGTTTGCACTTTTGTGTTGCCTTCCCTTGCCTTTCTTTGCCCTTATGCCTTGCATTGCCTTGATTTAACCGTTTGCTTTGCCTTGCCTTGCTTTGCCATTTTGCCTTGCCTTGCTTTGCGTTTTTGCCTTACCTTGTCTTGCATTGCCCTTTTCCCTTGCCTTGCCTTTTCTTGCTTTCCCTTTTGACTTTCCTTGCTTAGCTTTGCCCTTTTGCCTTGCATTTCCTTGGTTTGCCTTCATGCCTTGCCATGCCTTGCTTTGCCCTTTTCCCTTGCCTTTCATTGCCTTGCTTTCCCCATTTGCCTTGCCTTGCTTTGCCCTTTAGACTTGCCTTGCATTGTCTTCCTTTGCCCTTTTGCCTTTCATTGCTTTGCCCTTTTGCCTTGCCTTGCCTAGCCTTACTTTGCTCTTTTGCCTTACCTTGCCTTTCTTTGCCCTTTTGCCTTGCATTGCCTTTCTTTACCCGTTTCTCTTCCCTTACCATGCTTTGCCCTTTTGCCTTACCTTGCCTTGCTTTGCCCATTTACCTTGCCTTACCTTTCCTTGCTTTTCCGTTTTGCCTTTCCTTGCCTTTCCCTTCTTTGCCTTTTTGCCTTGACTTGCCTTGCCTTGCTTTTCCCATTTGCCTTTCCTTTCTTTCCTTTCTTTGCCTTTTTGCCTTGCCTTGCCTTGCTTTACCCGTTTGCTTAGCCTTCCCTTTCTTTACCCTTTTGCCTTGCCTTGCCTTGCTTCGCCCTTTTGCTTTGCCTTGCCTTGCATTGCTCTTCCCTTTTGCCTTGCCTTGCCTTGCCTTGTTTTGCCCTTTTGCCTTGCATTACCTTGCTTTACCCTTTTCCCTTTCCTTGCCTTGCCTTGCTTTGCCTTTTTGTCTTGCCCTGCTTTGCCCTTTTGCGTTGCCTTGCCTTGCTTTGCTCTTTTGTGCTACCTTTGCATGCCTTGGTTTGCACTTTTGTGTTGCCTTCCCTTGCCTTTCTTTGCCCTTTTTCCTTGCCTTGCTTTGCGTTTTTGCCTTACCTTGCCTTGCATTGCCCTTTTGCCTTGCCATGCCTTGTCTTGTTTTCCCTTTTGGCTTGCCTTGCTTAGCTTTGCCCTTTTCCCTTGCCGTGCCTTGGTTTGCCTTTTTACCTTGCAATGCCTTGCTTTGCCCTTTTCCCTCGCCTTTCATTACCTTGCTTTCCCCATTTGCCTTGCCTTGGTTTGCCCTTTTGCCTTCTCTTGCATTGCCTTGCTTTGCCCTTTTGACTTGCCTTGCATTGTCTTGCTTTGCCCTTTTGCCTTTCCTTGCTTTGCCCTTTTGCCTTGCCTTGCCTCGCCTTGCTTTGCTCTTTTGCCTTGCCTTGCCTTGCTTTGCCCTTTTGCTTTGCCTTGCTTTTTCATTTTACCTTGCCTTTCCTTGCCTTGCCTTTCTTTGCCCTTTTCCCTTGCATTGACCTTCTTTACCCGTTTCTCTTCCCTTACCATGCTTTGCCCTTTTGCCTTGCCTTGCCTTGCTTTGCCCTTTTGCCTTGCCCTGCTTTGCCCTTCTGCGTTGCCTTGCCTTGCTTTGCTCTTTTGTGCTGCCTTTGCATGCCTTGGTTTGCACTTTTGTGTTGCCTTCTCTTGCCTTTCTTTGCCCTTTTGCCTTGCATTGCCTTGCTTTAACCGTTTGCTTTGCCTTGCCTTGCTTTGCGTTTTTGCCTTACCTTGTCTTGCATTGCCCTTTTGCCTTGCCTTGCCTTTTCTTGCTTTCCCTTTTGACTTTCCTTGCTTAGCTTTGCCCTTTTGCCTTGCCTTGCCTTTTCTTGCTTTCCCTTTTGACTTTCCTTGCTTAGCTTTGCCCTTTTGCCTTGCATTTCCTTGGTTTGCCATCATGCCTTGCCATGCCTTGCTTTGCCCTTTTCCCTTGCCTTTCATTGCCTTGCTTTCCCCATTTGCCTTGCCTTGCTTTGCCCTTTAGACTTGCCTTGCATTGTCTTCCTTTGCCCTTTTGCCTTTCATTGCTTTGCCCTTTTGCCTTGCCTTGCCTAGCTTTACTTTGCTCTTTTGCCTTACCTTGCCTTTCTTTGCCCTTTTGCCTTGCATTGCCTTGCTTTGCCCATTTACCTTGCCTTACCTTTCCTTGCTTTTCCGTTTTGCCTTTCCTTGCCTTTCCTTTCTTTCCCTTTTTGCCTTGGCTTGCCTTGCCTTGCCCATTTGCCTTTCCTTTCTTTGCCTTTCTTTGCCTTTTTGCCTTGCCTTGCCTTGCTTTACCCGTTTGCTTTGCCTTCCCTTTCATTACCCTTTTGCCTTGCCTTGCCTTGCTTTGCCCTTTTGCTTTGCCTTGCCTTGCCTTGCCTTGCCTTGTTTTGCCCTTTTGCCTTGCATTACCTTGCTTTACCCTTTTCCCTTTCCTTGCCTTGCCTTGCTTTGCCTTTTTGTCTTGCCCTGCTTTGCCCTTTTGCGTTGCCTTGCCTTGCTTTGCTCTTTTGTGCTACCTTTGCATGCCTTGGTTTGCACTTTTGTGTTGCCTTCCCTTGCCTTTCTTTGCCCTTTTTCCTTGCCTTGCTTTGCGTTTTTGCCTTACCTTGCCTTGCATTGCCCTTTTGCCTTGCCATGCCTTGTCTTGTTTTCCCTTTTGGCTTGCCTTGCTTAGCTTTGCCCTTTTCCCTTGCCGTGCCTTGGTTTGCCTTTTTACCTTGCAATGCCTTGCTTTGCCCTTTTCCCTCGCCTTTCATTACCTTGCTTTCCCCATTTGCCTTGCCTTGGTTTGCCCTTTTGCCTTCTCTTGCATTGCCTTGCTTTGCCCTTTTGCCTTGCATTGTCTTGCTTTGCCCTTTTGCCTTTCCTTGCTTTGCCCTTTTGCCTTGCCTTGCCTCGCCTTGCTTTGCTCTTTTGCCTTGCCTTGCCTTGCTTTGCCCTTTTGCTTTGCCTTGCTTTTTCATTTTACCTTGCCTTTCCTTGCCTTGCCTTTCTTTGCCCTTTTCCCTTGCATTGCCCTTCTTTACCCGTTTCTCTTCCCTTACCATGCTTTGCCCTTTTGCCTTGCCTTGCCTTGCTTTGCCCTTTTTCCTTGCCTTGCATTGTCTTGCTTTGCCCTTTTGCCTTTCCTTGCTTTGCCTTTTTGCCTTGCCTTGCCTTGCCTTACCTTGCTCTTTTGCCTTGCCTTGCTTTTTCACTTGGCCTTGTCTTGCCTTTCCTTGCCTTGCCTTTCTTTGCCCTTTTGCCTTGCATTGCCTTGCTTTAACCGTTTGCTTTGCCTTGCCTTGCTTTGCCATTTTGCCTTGTCTTGCATTGTCTTGCTTTCACTTTTGACTTTCCTTGCTTAGCTTTGCCCTTTTGCCTTGCCTTGCCTTGGTTTGCCTTTATGCCTTGCCGTGCCTTGCTTTGCCCTTTTCCTTTGCCTTTCTTTGCCTTGCTTTCCCAATTTGCCTTTCCTTGCTTTGCCCTTTAGACTTGCCTTGCATTGTCTTCCTTTGCCCTTTTGCCTTTCATTGCTTTGCCTTTTTCCCTTGCCTTTCATTACCTTGCTTTCCCCATTTGCCTTGCCTTGGTTTGCCCTTTTGCCTTCTCTTGCATTGCCTTGCTTTGCCCTTTGCCTTGCCTTGCCTCGCCTTGCTTTGCCCTTTTGCCTTGCCTTGCCTTGCTTTGCCCTTTTTCCTTGCCTTGCTTTGCGTTTTTGCCTTACCTTGCCTTGCATTGCCCTTTTGCCTTGCCATGCCTTGTCTTGTTTTCCCTTTTGGCTTGCCTTGCTTAGCTTTGCCCTTTTCCCTTGCCGTGCCTTGGTTTGCCTTTTTACCTTGCAATGCCTTGCTTTGCCCTTTTCCCTCGCCTTTCATTACCTTGCTTTCCCCATTTGCCTTGCCTTGGTTTGCCCTTTTGCCTTCTCTTGCATTGCCTTGCTTTGCCCTTTTGACTTGCCTTGCATTGTCTTGCTTTGCCCTTTTGCCTTTCCTTGCTTTGCCCTTTTGCCTTGCCTTGCCTCGCCTTGCTTTGCTCTTTTGCCTTGCCTTGCCTTGCTTTGCCCTTTTGCTTTGCCTTGCTTTTTCATTTTACCTTGCCTTTCCTTGCCTTGCCTTTCTTTGCCCTTTTCCATTGCATTGCGCTTCTTTACCCGTTTCTCTTCCCTTACCATGCTTTGCCCTTTTGCCTTGCCTTGCCTTGCTTTGCCATTTTGCCTTGCCTTGCTTTGCGTTTTTGCCTTACCTTGCCTTGCATTGCCCTTTTGCCTTGCCTTGCCTTGTCTTGCTTTCCCTTTTGACTTTTCTTGCTTAGCTTTGCCCTTTTGCCTTGCCTTTCCTTGGTTTGCCTTCATGCCTTGCCATGCCTTGCTTTGCCCTTTTCCCTTGCCTTTCATTGCCTTGCTTTCCCCATTTGCCTTGACTTGCTTTGCCCTTTAGACTTGCCTTGCATTGTCTTCCTTTGCCCTTTTGCCTTTCATTGCTTTGCCCTTTTCCCTTGCCTTTCATTACCTTGCTTTCCCCATTTGCCTTACCTTGGTTTGCCCTTTTGCCTTCTCTTGCATTGCCTTGCTTTGCCCTTTGCCTTGCCTTGCCTCGCCTTGCTTTGCCCTTTTGCCTTGCCTTGCTTTTTCATTTTGCCTTGCCTTTCCTTGCCTTGCCTTTCTTTGCCCTTTTACCTTGCATTGCCCTTCTTTACCCATTTCTCTTCCTTTGCCATGCTTTGCCCTTTTGCCTTGCCTTGCCTTGCTTTGCCCATTTACCTTGCCTTACCTTGCCTTGCTTTTCCCTTTGCCTTTCCTTGCCTTTCCTTTCTTTGCCTTTTTGCCTTGACTTGCCTTGCCTTGCTTTGCGCAATTGCCTTTCCTTGCCTTGCCTTTCTTTGCCTTTTTGCCTTGCTTTAACCGTTTGCTTTGCCTTCCCTTTCTTTACCCTTTTGCCTTGCCTTGCCTTGCTTTGACGTTTTGCTTTGCCTTGCCTTGCCTTGCTTTTCCCTTTTGCCTTGCCTTGCCTTGTTTTGCCCTTTTGACTGGCATTTCCTTGCTTTACCCTTTTCCCTTTTCTTGCCTTGCCTTGCCCTTCTTTTCTCTTTTGCCTTTCCTTGCCTTGCCTTGCTTTGCCCTTTTGCCTTGCCTTGCCTTGCTTTGGTCTTTTGCTTTGCCTTACCTTATTTTGCCCTTTTGCCTTGCCTTCCATTGCCTTTCTTTGCCCTTTTGCCTTGCCTTGCATTGTCTTGCTTTGCCCTTTTGCCTTTCCTTGCTTTGCCTTTTTGCCTTGTCTTGCCTTGCCTTACCTTGCTCTTTTGCCTTGCCTTGCTTTTTCACTTGGCCTTGTCTTGCCTTTCCTTGCCTTGCCTTTCTTTGCCTTTCTTTGCCTTGCATTGCCTTGCTTTACCCGTTTGCTTTGCCTTGCCTTGCATTGCCATTTTGCCTTCTCTTGCATTGTCTTGCTTTCACTTTTGACTTTCCTTGCTTAGCTTTGCCCTTTTGCCTTGCCTTTCCTTGGTTTGCCTTTATGCCTTGCCATGCCCTGCTTTGCCCTTTTCCTTTGCCTTTCTTTGCCTTGCTTTCCCCATTTGCCTTGCCTTGCTTTGCCCTTTTCCCTTGCCTTGCCTTGCCTTGCTTTGCCCATTTACCTTGCCTTACCTTTCCTTGCTTTTCCTTTTTCCCTTTCCTTGCCTTGATTTACTCGTTTGCTTTGCCTTCACTTTCTTTACTCTTTTGCCTTGCCTTGCCTTGCTTTGCCGTGTTGCTTTGCCTTGCCTTGCCTTGCATTCCCTTTTGCCTTGCCTTGCCTTGCCTTGTTTTGCCCTTTTGCCTTGCATTACCTTGCTTTACCCTTTTCCCTTTTCTTGCCTTGCCCTGCTTTGCCCTTTTGCCTTGCCCTGCTTTGCCGTTCTGCGTTGCCTTGCCTTGCTTTGCTCTTTTGTGCTGCCTTTGCATGCCTTGGTTTGCACTTTTGTGTTGCCTTCCCTTGCCTTTCTTTGTGCCCTTTTGCCTTGCATTGCCTTGCTTTAACCGTTTGCTTTGCCTTGCCTTGCTTTGCGTTTTTGCCTTACCTTGCCTTGCATTGCCCTTTTGCCTTGCCTTGCCTTTTCTTGCTTTCCCTTTTGACTTTCCTTGCTTAGCTTTGCCCTTTTGCCTTGCATTTCCTTGGTTTGCCTTCATGCCTTGCCATGCCTTGCTTTGCCCTTTTCCCTTGCCTTTCATTGCCTTGCTTTCCCCATTTGCCTTGCCTTACTTTGCCCTTTAGACTTGCCTTGCATTGTCTTCCTTTGCCCTTTTGCCTTTCATTGCTTTGCCCTTTTGCCTTGCCTTGCCTAGCCTTACTTTGCTCTTTTGCCTTACCTTGCCTTTCTTTGCCTTTCTTTGACTTTTTGCCTTGCCTTCCCTTGCTTTACCCGTTTGCTTTGCCTTCCCTTTCTTTACCATTTTGCCTTGCCTTGCCTTTCTTTGCCGTGTTGCTTTGCCTTGCCTTGCCTTGCATTCCCTTTTGCCTTGCCTTGCCTTGCCTTGTTTTGCCCTTTTGCCTTGCATTACCTTGCTTTACCCTTTTCCCTTTCCTTGCCTTGCCTTGCTTTGCCCTTTTGCCTTGCCCTGCTTTGCCCTTCTGCGTTGCCTTGCCTTGCTTTGCTCTTTTGTGCTGCCTTTGCATGCCTTGGTTTGCACTTTTGTGTTGCCTTCCCTTGCCTTTCTTTGCCCTTTTGCCTTGCATTGCCTTGATTTAACCGTTTGCTTTGCCTTGCCTTGCTTTGCCATTTTGCCTTGCCTTGCTTTGCGTTTTTGCCTTACCTTGTCTTGCATTGCCCTTTTCCCTTGCCTTGCCTTTTCTTGCTTTCCCTTTTGACTTTCCTTGCTTAGCTTTGCCCTTTTGCCTTGCATTTCCTTGGTTTGCCTTCATGCCTTGCCATGCCTTGCTTTGCCCTTTTCCCTTGCCTTTCATTGCCTTGCTTTCCCCATTTGCCTTGCCTTGCTTTGCCCTTTAGACTTGCCTTGCATTGTCTTCCTTTGCCCTTTTGCCTTTCATTGCTTTGCCCTTTTGCCTTGCCTTGCCTAGCCTTACTTTGCTCTTTTGCCTTACCTTGCCTTTCTTTGCCCTTTTGCCTTGCATTGCCTTTCTTTACCCGTTTCTCTTCCCTTACCATGCTTTGCCCTTTTGCCTTACCTTGCCTTGCTTTGCCCATTTACCTTGCCTTACCTTTCCTTGCTTTTCCGTTTTGCCTTTCCTTGCCTTTCCCTTCTTTGCCTTTTTGCCTTGACTTGCCTTGCCTTGCTTTGCCCATTTGCCTTTCCTTTCTTTCCTTTCTTTGCCTTTTTGCCTTGCCTTGCCTTGCTTTACCCGTTTGCTTTGCCTTCCCTTTCTTTACCCTTTTGCCTTGCCTTGCCTTCCTTCGCCCTTTTGCTTTGCCTTGCCTTGCATTGCTATTCCCTTTTGCCTTGCCTTGCCTTGCCTTGTTTTGCCCTTTTGCCTTGCATTACCTTGCTTTACCCTTTTCCCTTTCCTTGCCTTGCCTTGCTTTGCCTTTTTGTCTTGCCCTGCTTTGCCCTTTTGCGTTGCCTTGCCTTGCTTTGCTCTTTTGTGCTACCTTTGCATGCCTTGGTTTGCACTTTTGTGTTGCCTTCCCTTGCCTTTCTTTGCCCTTTTTCCTTGCCTTGCTTTGCGTTTTTGCCTTACCTTGCCTTGCTTTGCCCTTTTCCCTTGCCGTGCCTTGGTTTGCCTTTTTACCTTGCAATGCCTTGCTTTGCCCTTTTCCCTCGCCTTTCATTACCTTGCTTTCCCCATTTGCCTTGCCTTGGTTTGCCCTTTTGCCTTCTCTTGCATTGCCTTGCTTTGCCCTTTTGACTTGCCTTGCATTGTCTTGCTTTGCCCTTTTGCCTTTCCTTGCTTTGCCCTTTTGCCTTGCCTTGCCTCGCCTTGCTTTGCTCTTTTGCCTTGCCTTGCCTTGCTTTGCCCTTTTGCTTTGCCTTGCTTTTTCATTTTACCTTGCCTTTCCTTGCCTTGCCTTTCTTTGCCCTTTTCCCTTGCATTGACCTTCTTTACCCGTTTCTCTTCCCTTACCATGCTTTGCCCTTTTGCCTTGCCTTGCCTTGCTTTGCCCTTTTGCCTTGCCCTGCTTTGCCCTTCTGCGTTGCCTTGCCTTGCTTTGCTCTTTTGTGCTGCCTTTGCATGCCTTGGTTTGCACTTTTGTGTTGCCTTCTCTTGCCTTTCTTTGCCCTTTTCCCTTACATTGCCTTGCTTTAACCGTTTGCTTTGCCTTGCCTTGCTTTGCGTTTTTGCCTTACCTTGCCTTGCATTGCCCTTTTGCCTTGCCTTGCCTTTTCTTGCTTTCCCTTTTGACTTTCCTTGCTTAGCTTTGCCCTTTTGCCTTGCATTTCCTTGGTTTGCCATCATGCCTTGCCATGCCTTGCTTTGCCCTTTTCCCTTGCCTTTCATTGCCTTGCTTTCCCCATTTGCCTTGCCTTGCTTTGCCCTTTAGACTTGCCTTGCATTGTCTTCCTTTGCCCTTTTGCCTTTCTTTGCTTTGCCCTTTTGCCTTGCCTTGCCTAGCTTTACTTTGCTCTTTTGCCTTACCTTGCCTTTCTTTGCCCTTTTGCCTTGCATTGCCTTGCTTTGCCCATTTACCTTGCCTTACCTTTCCTTGCTTTTCCGTTTTGCCTTTCCTTGCCTTTCCTTTCTTTCCCTTTTTGCCTTGGCTTGCCTTGCCTTGCCCATTTCCCTTTCCTTTCTTTGCCTTTCTTTGCCTTTTTGCCTTGCCTTGCCTTGCTTTGCCCTTTTGCTTTGCATTGCCTTGCCTTGCCTTGCCTTGTTTTGCCCTTTTGCCTTGCATTACCTTGCTTTACCCTTTTCCCTTTCCTTGCCTTGCCTTGCTTTGCCTTTTTGCCTTGCCCTGCTTTGCCCTTTTGCGTTGCTTTGCCTTGCTTTGCTCTTTTGTGCTGCCTTTGCATGCCTTGGTTTGCACTTTTGTGTTGCCTTCCCTTGCCTTTCTTTGCCCTTTTTCCTTGCCTTGCTTTGCGTTTTTGCCTTACCTTGCCTTGCATTGCCCTTTGCCTTGACATGCCTTGTCTTGCTTTTCCTTTTGACTTGCCTTGCTTAGCTTTGCCCTTTTCCCTTGCCTTGCCTTGGTTTGCCTTTTTACCTTGCAATGCCTTGCTTTGCCCTTTTCCCTTGCCTTTCATTATCTTGCTTTCCGCATTTGCCTTGCCTTGGTTTGCCCTTTTGCCTTCTCTTGCATTGCCTTGCTTTGCCCTTTGCCTTGCTTTGCCTCGCCTTGCTTTGCCCTTTTGCCTTGCCTTGCCTTGCTTTGCCCTTTTGCCTTGCCATGCTTTTTCATTTTGCCTTGCCTTTCCTTGCCTTGCCTTTCTTTGCACTTTTGCCTTTCCTTGCCTTGCCTTTCTTTTCCTTTTTGCCTTGCTTTAACCGTTTGCTTTGCCTTCCCTTTCTTTACCCTTTTGCCTTGCCTTGCCTTGCTTTGCCGTTTTGCTTTGCCTTGCCTTGCCTTGCTTTTCCCTTTTGCCTTGCCTTGCCTTGTTTTGCCCTTTTGACTGGCATTTCCTTGCTTTATCCTTTTCCCTTTTCTTGCCTTGCCTTGCCTTTTTTGCTCTTTTACCTTTCCTTGCTTTGCCTTGCTTTGCCCTTTTGCCTTGCCTTGCCTTGCTTTGGTCTTTTGCTTTGCCTTACCTTATTTTGCCCTTTTGCCTTGCCTTCCCTTGCCTTGCTTTGCCCTTTTGCCTTGCATTGCCTTGCTTTCACTTTTGACTTTCCTTGCTTAGCTTTGCCCTTTTGCCTTGCCTTGCCTTGTTTTGCCCTTTTCCCTTGCCCTGCTTTGCCCTTCTGCGTTGCCTTGCCTTGCTTTGCTCTTTTGTGCTGCCTTTCAATGCCTTGGTTTGCAGTTTTGTGTTGCCTTCCCTTGCCTTTCTTTGCCCTTTTGCCTTGCCTTGCCTTGTCTTGCTTTCCCTTTTGACTTTCCTTGCTTAGCTTTGCCTTTTTGCCTTGCCTTTCCTTGGTTTGCCTTCATGCCTTGCCATGCCTTGCTTTGCCCTTTTCCCTTGCCTTTCATTGCCTTGCTTTCCCCATTTGCCTTGCCTTGCTTTGCCCTTTAGACTTGCCTTGCATTGTCTTCCTTTGCCCTTTTGCCTTTCATTGCTTTGCCCTTTTGCCTTGCTTTGCCTAGCCTTACTTTGCTCTTTTGCCTTACCTTGCCTTTCTTTGCCCTTTTGCTTTGCATTGCCTTTCTTTACCCGTTTCTCTTCCCTTACCATGCTTTGCCCTTTTGCCTTACCTTGCCTTGCTTTGCCCATTTACCTTGCCTTACCTTTCCTTGCTTTTCCGTTTTGCCTTTCCTTGCCTTTCCCTTCTTTGCCTTTTTGCCTTGACTTGCCTTGCCTTGCTTTGCCCATTTGCCTTTCCTTTCTTTCCTTTCTTTGCCTTTTTGCCTTGCCTTGCCTTGCTTTACCCGTTTGCTTTGCCTTCCCTTTCTTTACCCTTTTGCCTTGCCTTGCCTTGCTTTGCCGTGTTGCTTTGCCTTGCCTTGCCTTGCCTTTTCTTGCTTTCCCTTTTGACTTTCCTTGCTTAGCTTTGCCCTTTTGCCTTGCATTTCCTTGGTTTGCCTTCATGCCTTGCCATGCCTTGCTTTGCCCTTTTCCCTTGCCTTTCATTGCCTTGCTTTCCCCATTTGCCTTGCCTTGCTTTGCCCTTTTGCCTTCTCTTGCATTGCCTTCCTTTGCCCTTTGCCTTGCTTTGCCTCGCCTTGCTTTGCCCTTTTGCCTTGCCATGCTTTTTCATTTTGCCTTGCCTTTCCTTGCCTTGCCTTTCTTTGCCCTTTTGCCTTTCCTTGCCTTGCCTTTCTTTGCCTTTTTGCCTTGCTTTAACCGTTTGCTTTGCCTTCCCTTTCTTTACCCTTTTGCCTTGCCTTGCCTTGCTTTGCCGTTTTGCTTTGCCTTGCCTTGCCTTGCTTTTCCCTTCTGCCTTGCCTTGCCTTGTTTTGTCCTTTTGACTGGCATTTCCTTGCTTTATCCTTTTCCCTTTTCTTGCCTTCCCTTGCCTTTTTTTCTCTTTTGCCTTTCCTTGCCTTGCCTTGCTTTGCCCTTTTGCCTTGCCTTGCCTTGCTTTGGTCTTTTGCGTTGCCTTACCTTATTTTGCCCTTTTGCCTTGCCTTCCCTTGCCTTTCTTTGCCCTTTTGCCTTGCCTTGCATTGTCTTGCTTTGCCCTTTTGCCTTTCCTTGCTTTGCCTTTTTGCCTTGCCTTGCCTTGCCTTACCTTGCTCTTTTGCCTTGCCTTGCTTTTTCACTTGGCCTTGTCTTGCCTTTCCTTGCCTTGCCTTGCTTTGCCCTTTTGCCTTGCATTGCCTTGCTTTCACTTTTGACTTTCCTTGCTTAGCTTTGCCCTTTTGCCTTGCCTTGCCTTGTTTTGCCCTTTTCCCTTGCCCTGCTTTGCCCTTCTGCGTTGCCTTGCCTTGCTTTGCTCTTTTGTGCTGCCTTTCAATGCCTTGGTTTGCAGTTTTGTGTTGCCTTCCCTTGCCTTTCTTTGCCCTTTTGCCTTGCCTTGCCTTGTCTTGCTTTCCCTTTTGACTTTCCTTGCTTAGCTTTGCCTTTTTGCCTTGCCTTTCCTTGGTTTGCCTTCATGCCTTGCCATGCCTTGCTTTGCCTTTTTCCCTTGCCTTTCATTGCCTTGCTTTCCCCATTTGCCTTGCCTTGCTTTGCCCTTTAGACTTGCCTTGCATTGTCTTCCTTTGCCCTTTTGCCTTTCATTGCTTTGCCCTTTTGCCTTGCTTTGCCTAGCCTTACTTTGCTCTTTTGCCTTACCTTGCCTTTCTTTGCCCTTTTGCCTTGCATTGCCTTTCTTTACCCGTTTCTCTTCCCTTATAATGCTTTGCCCTTTTGCCTTACCTTGCCTTGCTTTGCCCATTTACCTTGCCTTACCTTTCCTTGCTTTTCCGTTTTGCCTTTCCTTGCCTTTCCCTTCTTTGCCTTTTTGCCTTGACTTGCCTTGCCTTGCTTTGCCCATTTGCCTTTCCTTTCTTTCCTTTCTTTGCCTTTTTGCCTTGCCTTGCCTTGCTTTACCCGTTTGCTTTGCCTTCCCTTTCTTTACCCTTTTGCCTTGCCTTGCCTTGCTTCGCCCTTTTGCTTTGCCTTGCCTTGCATTGCTATTCCCTTTTGCCTTGCCTTGCCTTGCCTTGTTTTGCCCTTTTGCCTTGCATTACCTTGCTTTACCCTTTTCCCTTTCCTTGCCTTGCCTTGCTTTGCCTTTTTGTCTTGCCCTGCTTTGCCCTTTTGCTTGCCTTGCCTTGCTTTGCTCTTTTGTGCTGCCTTTGCATGCCTTGGTTTGCACTTTTGTGTTGCCTTCCCTTGCCTTTCTTTGCCCTTTTTCCTTGCCTTGCTTTGCGTTTTTGCCTTACCTTGCCTTGCTTTGCCCTTTTCCCTTGCCGTGCCTTGGTTTGCCTTTTTACCTTGCAATGCCTTGCTTTGCCCTTTTCCCTCGCCTTTCATTACCTTGCTTTCCCCATTTGCCTTGCCTTGGTTTGCCCTTTTGCCTTCTCTTGCATTGCCTTGCTTTGCCCTTTTGACTTGCCTTGCATTGTCTTGCTTTGCCCTTTTGCCTTTCCTTGCTTTGCCCTTTTGCCTTGCCTTGCCTCGCCTTTGCTTTGCTCTTTTGCCTTGCCTTGCCTTGCTTTGCCCTTTTGCTTTGCCTTGCTTTTTCATTTTACCTTGCCTTTCCTTGCCTTGCCTTTCTTTGCCCTTTTCCCTTGCATTGCCCTTCTTTACCCGTTTCTCTTCCCTTACCATGCTTTGCCCTTTTGCCTTGCCTTGCCTTGCTTTGCCCTTTTTCCTTGCCTTGCATTGTCTTGCTTTGCCCTTTTGCCTTTCCTTGCTTTGCCTTTTTGCCTTGTCTTGCCTTGCCTTACCTTGCTCTTTTGCCTTGCCTTGCTTTTTCACTTGGCCTTGTCTTGCCTTTCCTTGCCTTGCCTTTCTTTGCCCTTTTGCCTTGCATTGCCTTGCTTTACCCGTTTGCTTTGCCTTGCCTTGCATTGCCATTTTGCCTTGTCTTGCATTGTCTTGCTTTCACTTTTGACTTTCCTTGCTTAGCTTTGCCCTTTTGCCTTGCCTTGCCTTGGTTTGCTTTTATGCCTTGCCATGCCTTGCTTTGCCCTTTTCCTTTGCCTTTCTTTGCCTTGCTTTCAAATTTGCCTTTCCTTGCTTTGCCCTTTTGCCTTGCCTTGCCTTGCCTTGCTTTGCTCTTTTGCCTTACCTTGCCTTTCTTTGCCCTTTTGCCTTGCATTGCCTTTCTTTACCCGTTTCTCTTCCCTTACCATGCTTTGCCCTTTTGCCTTGCCTTGCCTTGCTTTGCCCATTTACCTTGCCTTACCTTTCCTTGCTTTTCCGTTTTGCCTTTCCTTGCTTTCCTTTCTTTGCTTTTTTGCCTTGACTTGCCTTGCCTTGCTTTGCCCATTTGCCTTTCCTTTCTTTGCCTTTTTTTGCCTTTTTGCCTTGCCTTGCCTTGCTTTACCCGTTTGCTTTGCCTTCCCTTTCTTTACCCTTTTGCCTTGCCTTGCCTTGCTTTGCCGTGTTGCTTTGCCTTGCCTTGCCTTGCCTTTTCTTGCTTTCCCTTTTGACTTTCCTTGCTTAGCTTTGCCCTTTTGCCTTGCATTTCCTTGGTTTGCCTTCATGCCTTGCCATGCCTTGCTTTGCCCTTTTCCCTTGCCTTTCATTGCCTTGCTTTCCCCATTTGCCTTGCCTTGCTTTGCCCTTTAGACTTGCCTTGCATTGTCTTCCTTTGCCCTTTTGCCTTTCATTGCTTTGCCCTTTTGCCTTGCCTTGCCTAGCCTTACTTTGCTCTTTTGCCTTACCTTGCCTTTCTTTGCCCTTTTGCCTTGCATTGCCTTTCTTTACCCGTTTCTCTTCCCTTACCATGCTTTGCCCTTTTGCCTTACCTTGCCTTGCTTTGCCCATTTACCTTGCCTTACCTTTCCTTGCTTTTCCGTTTTGCCTTTCCTTGCCTTTCCCTTCTTTGCCTTTTTGCCTTGACTTGCCTTGCCTTGCTTTGCCCATTTGCCTTTCCTTTCTTTCCTTTCTTTGCCTTTTTGCCTTGCCTTGCCTTGCTTTACCCGTTTGCTTAGCCTTCCCTTTCTTTACCCTTTTGCCTTGCCTTGCCTTGCTTCGCCCTTTTGCTTTGCCTTGCCTTGCATTGCTCTTCCCTTTTGCCTTGCCTTGCCTTGCCTTGTTTTGCCCTTTTGCCTTGCATTACCTTGCTTTACCCTTTTCCCTTTCCTTGCCTTGCCTTGCTTTGCCTTTTTGTCTTGCCCTGCTTTGCCCTTTTGCGTTGCCTTGCCTTGCTTTGCTCTTTTGTGCTACCTTTGCATGCCTTGGTTTGCACTTTTGTGTTGCCTTCCCTTGCCTTTCTTTGCCCTTTTTCCTTGCCTTGCTTTGCGTTTTTGCCTTACCTTGCCTTGCATTGCCCTTTTGCCTTGCCATGCCTTGTCTTGTTTTCCCTTTTGGCTTGCCTTGCTTAGCTTTGCCCTTTTCCCTTGCCGTGCCTTGGTTTGCCTTTTTACCTTGCAATGCCTTGCTTTGCCCTTTTCCCTCGCCTTTCATTACCTTGCTTTCCCCATTTGCCTTGCCTTGGTTTGCCCTTTTGCCTTCTCTTGCATTGCCTTGCTTTGCCCTTTTGACTTGCCTTGCATTGTCTTGCTTTGCCCTTTTGCCTTTCCTTGCTTTGCCCTTTTGCCTTGCCTTGCCTCGCCTTGCTTTGCTCTTTTGCCTTGCCTTGCCTTGCTTTGCCCTTTTGCTTTGCCTTGCTTTTTCATTTTACCTTGCCTTTCCTTGCCTTGCCTTTCTTTGCCCTTTTCCCTTGCATTGACCTTCTTTACCCGTTTCTCTTCCCTTACCATGCTTTGCCCTTTTGCCTTGCCTTGCCTTGCTTTGCCCTTTTGCCTTGCCCTGCTTTGCCCTTCTGCGTTGCCTTGCCTTGCTTTGCTCTTTTGTGCTGCCTTTGCATGCCTTGGTTTGCACTTTTGTGTTGCCTTCTCTTGCCTTTCTTTGCCCTTTTGCCTTGCATTGCCTTGCTTTAACCGTTTGCTTTGCCTTGCCTTGCTTTGCGTTTTTGCCTTACCTTGTCTTGCATTGCCCTTTTGCCTTGCCTTGCCTTTTCTTGCTTTCCCTTTTGACTTTCCTTGCTTAGCTTTGCCCTTTTGCCTTGCCTTGCCTTTTCTTGCTTTCCCTTTTGACTTTCCTTGCTTAGCTTTGCCCTTTTGCCTTGCATTTCCTTGGTTTGCCATCATGCCTTGCCATGCCTTGCTTTGCCCTTTTCCCTTGCCTTTCATTGCCTTGCTTTCCCCATTTGCCTTGCCTTGCTTTGCCCTTTAGACTTGCCTTGCATTGTCTTCCTTTGCCCTTTTGCCTTTCATTGCTTTGCCCTTTTGCCTTGCCTTGCCTAGCTTTACTTTGCTCTTTTGCCTTACCTTGCCTTTCTTTGCCCTTTTGCCTTGCATTGCCTTGCTTTGCCCATTTACCTTACCTTACCTTTCCTTGCTTTTCCGTTTTGCCTTTCCTTGCCTTTCCTTTCTTTCCCTTTTTGCCTTGGCTTGCCTTGCCTTGCCCATTTGCCTTTCCTTTCTTTGCCTTTCTTTGCCTTTTTGCCTTGCCTTGCCTTGCTTTACCCGTTTGCTTTGCCTTCCCTTTCATTACCCTTTTGCCTTGCCTTGCCTTGCTTTGCCCTTTTGCTTTGCCTTGCCTTGCCTTGCCTTGCCTTGCTTTGCCCTTTTGCGTTGCTTTGCCTTGCTTTGCTCTTTTGTGCTGCCTTTGCATGCCTTGGTTTGCACTTTTGTGTTGCCTTCCCTTGCCTTTCTTTGCCCTTTTTCCTTGCCTTGCTTTGCGTTTTTGCCTTACCTTGCCTTGCATTGCCCTTTGCCTTGCCATGCCTTGTCTTGCTTTCCCTTTTGACTTGCCTTGCTTAGCTTTGCCCTTTTCCCTTGCCTTGCCTTGGTTTGCCTTTTTACCTTGCAATGCCTTGCTTTGCCCTTTTCCCTTGCCTTTCATTACATTGCTTTCCCCATTTGCCTTGCCTTGGTTTGCCCTTTTGCCTTCTCTTGCATTGACTTGCTTTGCCCTTTGCCTTGCTTTGCCTCGCCTTGCTTTGCCATTTTGCCTTGCCTTGCCTTGCTTTGCCCTTTTGCCTTGCCATGCTTTTTCATTTTGCCTTGCCTTTCCTTGCCTTGCCTTTCTTTGCACTTTTGCCTTTCCTTGCCTTGCCTTTCTTTGCCTTTTTGCCTTGCTTTAACCGTTTGCTTTGCCTTCCCTTTCTTTACCCTTTTTCCTTGCCTTGCCTTGCTTTGCCGTTTTGCTTTGCCTTGCCTTGCCTTGCTTTTCCCTTTTGCCTTGCCTTGCCTTGTTTTGCCCTTTTGACTGGCATTTCCTTGCTTTATCCTTTTCCCTTTTCTTGCCTTGCCTTGCCCTTCTTTTCTCTTTTGCCTTTCCTTGCTTTGCCTTGCTTTGCCCTTTTGCCTTGCCTTGCCTTGCTTTGGTCTTTTGCGTTGCCTTACCTTATTTTGCCCTTTTGCCTTGCCTTCCCTTGCCTTTCTTTGCCCTTTTGCCTTGCCTTGCATTGTCTTGCTTTGCCCTTTTGCCTTTCCTTGCTTTGCCTTTTTGCCTTGCCTTGCCTTGCCTTACCTTGCTCTTTTGCCTTGCCTTGCTTTTTCACTTGGCCTTGTCTTGCCTTTCCTTGCCTTGCCTTGCATTGCCCTTTTGCCTTGCCATGCCTTGTCTTGTTTTCCCTTTTGGCTTGCCTTGCTTAGCTTTGCCCATTTTGCCTTGCCTTTCCTTGGTTTGCCTTCATGCCTTGCCATGCCTTGCTTTGCCCTTTTCCCTTGCCTTTCATTGCCTTGCTTTCCCCATTTGCCTTGACTTGCTTTGCCCTTTAGACTTGCCTTGCATTGTCTTCCTTTGCCCTTTTGCCTTTCATTGCTTTGCCCTTTTCCCTTGCCTTTCAATACCTTGCTTTCCCCATTTGCCTTGCCTTGGCTTGCCCTTTTGACTTCTCTTGCATTGCCTTGCTTTGCCCTTTGCCTTGCCTTGCCTCGCCTTGCTTTGCCCTTTTGCCTTGCCTTGCTTTTTCATGTTGCCTTGCCTTTCCTTGCCTTGCCTTTCTTTGCCCTTTTACCTTGCATTGCCCTTCTTTACCCATTTCTCTTCCTTTGCCATGCTTTGCCCATTTTGCGTTGCCTTGCCTTGCTTTGGCCATTTACCTTGCCTTACCTTGCCTTGCTTTTCCCTTTGCCTTTCCTTGCCTTTCCTTTCTTTGCCTTTTTGCCTTGCCTTGCCTTGCCTTGCTTTGCCCATTTGCCTTTCCTTGCCTTGCCTTTCTTTGCCTTTTTGCCTTGCTTTAACCGTTTGCTTTGCCTTCCCTTTCTTTACCCTTTTGCCTTGCCTTGCCTTGCTTTGACGTTTTGCTTTGCCTTGCGTTGCCTTGCTTTTCCCTTTTGCCTTGCCTTGCCTTGTTTTGCCCTTTTGACTGGCATTTCCTTGCTTTGCCCTTTTCCCTTTTCTTGCCTTGCCTTGCCCTTCTTTTCTCTTTTGCCTTTCCTTGCCTTGCCTTGCTTTGCCCTTTTGCCTTGCCTTGCCTTGCTTTGGTCTTTTACTTTGCCTTACCTTATTTTGCCCTTTTGCCTTGCCTTCCATTGCCTTTCTTTGCCCTTTTGCCTTGCCTTGCATTGTCTTGCTTTGCCCTTTTGCCTTTCCTTGCTTTGCCTTTTTGCCTTGCCTTGCCTTGCCTTACCTTGCTCTTTTGCCTTGCCTTGCTTTTTCACTTGGCCTTGTCTTGCCTTTCCTTGCCTTGCCTTTCTTTGCCCTTTTGCCTTGCATTGCCTTGCTTTACCCGTTTGCTTTGCCTTGCCTTGCATTGCCATTTTGCCTTGTCTTGCATTGTCTTGCTTTCACTTTTTACTTTCCTTGCTTAGCTTTGCCCTTTTGCCTTGACTTGCCTTGGTTTGCCTTTATGCCTTGCCATGCCTTGCTTTGCCCTTTTCCTTTGCCTTTCTTTGCCTTGCTTTCAAATTTGCCTTGCCTTGCCTTGCCTTGCTTTGCCCTTTAGACTTGCCTTGCATTGTCTTCCTTTGCCCTTATGCCTTTCCTTGCTTTGCCCTTTTGCCTTGCCTTTCATTGCCTTGCTTTCCCCATTTGCCTTGCCTTGCTTTGCCCTTTAGACTTGCCTTGCATTGTCTTCCTTTGCCCTTTTGCCTTTCATTGCTTTGCCCTTTTGCCTTGCCTTGCCTAGCCTTACTTTGCTCTTTTGCCTTACCTTGCCTTTCTTTGCCCTTTTGCCTTGCATTGCCTTTCTTTACCCGTTTGTCTTCCCTTACCATGCTTTGCCCTTTTGCCTTGCCTTGCCTTGCTTTGCCCATTTACCTTGCCTTACCTTTCCTTGCTTTTCCCTTTTGCCTTTCCTTGCCTTTCCTTTCTTTGCCTTTTTGCCTTGACTTGCCTTGCCTTGCTTTGCCCATTTGCCTTTCCTTTCTTTGCCTTTTTTTGCCTTTTTGCCTTGCCTTGCCTTGCTTTACCCGTTTGCTTTGCCTTCCCTTTCTTTACCCTTTTGCCTTGCCTTGCCTTGCTTTGCCGTGTTGCTTTGCCTTGCCTTGCCTTGCCTTTTCTTGCTTTCTCTTTTGACTTTCCTTGCTTAGCTTTGCCCTTTTGCCTTGCATTTCCTTGGTTTGCCTTCATGCCTTGCCATGCCTTGCTTTGCCCTTTTCCCTTGCCTTTCATTGCCTTGCTTTCCCCATTTGCCTTGCCTTGCTTTGCCCTTTAGACTTGCCTTGCATTATCTTCCTTTGCCCTTTTGCCTTTCATTGCTTTGCTTTTTTGCCTTGCCTTGCCTAGCCTTACTTTGCTCTTTTGCCTTACCTTGCCTTTCTTTGCCTTTCTTTGCCTTTTTGCCTTGCCTTCCCTTGCTTTACCCGTTTGCTTTGCCTTGCCTTTCTTTACCATTTTGACTTGCCTTGCCTTTCTTTGCCGTGTTGCTTTGCCTTGCCTTGCCTTGCATTCCCTTTTGCCTTGCCTTCCCTTGCCTTGTTTTGCCCTTTTGCCTTGCATTACCTTGCTTTACCCTTTTCCCTTTCCTTGCCTTGCCTTGCTTTGCCCTTTTGCCTTGCCCTGCTTTGCCCTTCTGCGTTGCCTTGCCTTGCTTTGCTCTTTTGTGCTGCCTTTGCATTCCTAGGTTTGCACTTTTGTGTTGCCTTCCCTTGCCTTTCTTTGCCCTTTTGCCTTGCATTGCCTTGATTTAACCGTTTGCTTTGCCTTGCCTTGCTTTGCCATTTTGCCTTGCCTTGCTTTGCGTTTTTGCCTTACCTTGTCTTGCATTGCCCTTTTCCCTTGCCTTGCCTTTTCTTGCTTTCCCTTTTGACTTTCCTTGCTTAGCTTTGCCCTTTTGCCTTGCATTTCCTTGGTTTGCCTTCATGCCTTGCCATGCCTTGCTTTGCCCTTTTCCCTTGCCTTTCATTGCCTTGCTTTCCCCATTTGCCTTGCCTTGCTTTGCCCTTTAGACTTGCCTTGCATTGTCTTCCTTTGCCCTTTTGCCTTTCATTGCTTTGCCCTTTTGCCTTGCCTTGCCTAGCCTTAATTTGCTCTTTTGCCTTACCTTGCCTTTCTTTGCCCTTTTGCCTTGCATTGCCTTTCTTTACCCGTTTCTCTTCCATTACCATGCTTTGCCCTTTTGCCTTACCTTGCCTTGCTTTGCCCATTTACCTTGCCTTACCTTTCCTTGCTTTTCCGTTTTGCCTTTCCTTGCCTTTCCCTTCTTTGCCTTTTTGCCTTGACTTGCCTTGCCTTGCTTTGCCCATTTGCCTTTCCTTTCTTTCCTTTCTTTGCCTTTTTGCCTTGCCTTGCCTTGCTTTACCCGTTTGCTTTGCCTTCCCTTTCTTTACCCTTTTGCCTTGCCTTGCCTTGCTTCGCCCTTTTGCTTTGCCTTGCCTTGCATTGCTATTCCCTTTTGCCTTGCCTTGCCTTGCCTTGTTTTGCCCTTTTGCCTTGCATTACCTTGCTTTACCCTTTTCCCTTTCCTTGCCTTGCCTTGCTTTGCCTTTTTGTCTTGCCCTGCTTTGCCCTTTTGCTTGCCTTGCCTTGCTTTGCTCTTTTGTGCTGCCTTTGCATGCCTTGGTTTGCACTTTTGTGTTGCCTTCCCTTGCCTTTCTTTGCCCTTTTTCCTTGCCTTGCTTTGCGTTTTTGCCTTACCTTGCCTTGCTTTGCCCTTTTCCCTTGCCGTGCCTTGGTTTGCCTTTTTACCTTGCAATGCCTTGCTTTGCCCTTTTCCCTCGCCTTTCATTACCTTGCTTTCCCCATTTGCCTTGCCTTGGTTTGCCCTTTTGCCTTCTCTTGCATTGCCTTGCTTTGCCCTTTTGACTTGCCTTGCATTGTCTTGCTTTGCCCTTTTGCCTTTCCTTGCTTTGCCCTTTTGCCTTGCCTTGCCTCGCCTTTGCTTTGCTCTTTTGCCTTGCCTTGCCTTGCTTTGCCCTTTTGCTTTGCCTTGCTTTTTCATTTTACCTTGCCTTTCCTTGCCTTGCCTTGCTTTGCCCTTTTCCCTTGCATTGCCCTTCTTTACCCGTTTCTCTTCCCTTACCATGCTTTGCCCTTTTGCCTTGCCTTGCCTTGCTTTGCCCTTTTTCCTTGCCTTGCATTGTCTTGCTTTGCCCTTTTGCCTTTCCTTGCTTTGCCTTTTTGCCTTGCCTTGCCTTGCCTTACCTTGCTCTTTTGCCTTGCCTTGCTTTTTCACTTGGCCTTGTCTTGCCTTTCCTTGCCTTGCCTTTCTTTGCCCTTTTGCCTTGCATTGCCTTGCTTTACCCGTTTGCTTTGCCTTGCCTTGCATTGCCATTTTGCCTTGTCTTGCATTGTCTTGCTTTCACTTTTGACTTTCCTTGCTTAGCTTTGCCCTTTTGCCTTGCCTTGCCTTGGTTTGCTTTTATGCCTTGCCATGCCTTGCTTTGCCCTTTTCCTTTGCCTTTCTTTGCCTTGCTTTCAAATTTGCCTTTCCTTGCTTTGCCCTTTTGCCTTGCCTTGCCTTGCCTTGCTTTGCTCTTTTGCCTTACCTTGCCTTTCTTTGCCCTTTTGCCTTGCATTGCCTTTCTTTACCCGTTTCTCTTCCCTTACCATGCTTTGCCCTTTTGCCTTGCCTTGCCTTGCTTTGCCCATTTACCTTGCCTTACCTTTCCTTGCTTTTCCGTTTTGCCTTTCCTTGCTTTCCTTTCTTTGCTTTTTTGCCTTGACTTGCCTTGCCTTGCTTTGCCCATTTGCCTTTCCTTTCTTTGCCTTTTTTTGCCTTTTTGCCTTGCCTTGCCTTGCTTTACCCGTTTGCTTTGCCTTCCCTTTCTTTACCCTTTTGCCTTGCCTTGCCTTGCTTTGCCGTGTTGCTTTGCCTTGCCTTGCCTTGCCTTTTCTTGCTTTCCCTTTTGACTTTCCTTGCTTAGCTTTGCCCTTTTGCCTTGCATTTCCTTGGTTTGCCTTCATGCCTTGCCATGCCTTGCTTTGCCCTTTTCCCTTGCCTTTCATTGCCTTGCTTTCCCCATTTGCCTTGCCTTGCTTTGCCCTTTAGACTTGCCTTGCATTGTCTTCCTTTGCCCTTTTGCCTTTCATTGCTTTGCCCTTTTGCCTTGCCTTGCCTAGCCTTACTTTGCTCTTTTGCCTTACCTTGCCTTTCTTTGCCTTTCTTTGCCTTTTTGCCTTGCCTTCCCTTGCTTTACCCGTTTGCTTTGCCTTCCCTTTCTTTACCATTTTGCCTTGCCTTGCCTTTCTTTGCCGTGTTGCTTTGCCTTGCCTTGCCTTGCATTCCCTTTTGCCTTGCCTTGCCTTGCCTTGCTTTGCCCTTTTGCCTTGCATTACCTTGCTTTACCCTTTTCCCTTTCCTTGCCTTGCCTTGCTTTGCCCTTTTGCCTTGCCCTGCTTTGCCCTTCTGCGTTGCCTTGCCTTGCTTTGCTCTTTTGTGCTGCCTTTGCATGCCTTGGTTTGCACTTTTGTGTTGCCTTCCCTTGCCTTTCTTTGCCCTTATGCCTTGCATTGCCTTGATTTAACCGTTTGCTTTGCCTTGCCTTGCTTTGCCATTTTGCCTTGCCTTGCTTTGCGTTTTTGCCTTACCTTGTCTTGCATTGCCCTTTTCCCTTGCCTTGCCTTGTCTTGCTTTCCCTTTTGACTTTCCTTGCTTAGCTTTGCCCTTTTGCCTTGCATTTCCTTGGTTTGCCTTCATGCCTTGCCATGCCTTGCTTTGCCCTTTTCCCTTGCCTTTCATTGCCTTGCTTTCCCCATTTGCCTTGCCTTGCTTTGCCCTTTAGACTTGCCTTGCATTGTCTTCCTTTGCCCTTTTGCCTTTCATTGCTTTGCCCTTTTGCCTTGCCTTGCCTAGCCTTACTTTGCTCTTTTGCCTTACCTTGCCTTTCTTTGCCCTTTTGCCTTGCATTGCCTTTCTTTACCCGTTTCTCTTCCCTTACCATGCTTTGCCCTTTTGCCTTACCTTGCCTTGCTTTGCCCATTTACCTTGCCTTACCTTTCCTTGCTTTTCCGTTTTGCCTTTCCTTGCCTTTCCCTTCTTTGCCTTTTTGCCTTGACTTGCCTTGCCTTGCTTTGCCCATTTGCCTTTCCTTTCTTTCCTTTCTTTGCCTTTTTGCCTTGCCTTGCCTTGCTTTACCCGTTTGCTTAGCCTTCCCTTTCTTTACCCTTTTGCCTTGCCTTGCCTTGCTTCGCCCTTTTGCTTTGCCTTGCCTTGCATTGCTCTTCCCTTTTGCCTTGCCTTGCCTTGCCCTTTTGCCTTGCATTACCTTGCTTTACCCTTTTCCCTTTCCTTGCCTTGCCTTGCTTTGCCTTTTTGTCTTGCCCTGCTTTGCCCTTTTGCGTTGCCTTGCCTTGCTTTGCTCTTTTGTGCTACCTTTGCATGCCTTGGTTTGCACTTTTGTGTTGCCTTCCCTTGCCTTTCTTTGCCCTTTTTCCTTGCCTTGCTTTGCGTTTTTGCCTTACCTTGCCTTGCATTGCCCTTTTGCCTTGCCATGCCTTGTCTTGTTTTCCCTTTTGGCTTGCCTTGCTTAGCTTTGCCCTTTTCCCTTGCCGTGCCTTGGTTTGCCTTTTTACCTTGCAATGCCTTGCTTTGCCCTTTTCCCTCGCCTTTCATTACCTTGCTTTCCCCATTTGCCTTGCCTTGGTTTGCCCTTTTGCCTTCTCTTGCATTGCCTTGCTTTGCCCTTTTGACTTGCCTTGCATTGTCTTGCTTTGCCCTTTTGCCTTTCCTTGCTTTGCCCTTTTGCCTTGCCTTGCCTCGCCTTGCTTTGCTCTTTTGCCTTGCCTTGCCTTGCTTTGCCCTTTTGCTTTGCCTTGCTTTTTCATTTTACCTTGCCTTTCCTTGCCTTGCCTTTCTTTGCCCTTTTCCCTTGCATTGACCTTCTTTACCCGTTTCTCTTCCCTTACCATGCTTTGCCCTTTTGCCTTGCCTTGCCTTGCTTTGCCCTTTTGCCTTGCCCTGCTTTGCCCTTCTGCGTTGCCTTGCCTTGCTTTGCTCTTTTGTGCTGCCTTTGCATGCCTTGGTTTGCACTTTTGTGTTGCCTTCTCTTGCCTTTCTTTGCCCTTTTGCCTTGCATTGCCTTGCTTTAACCGTTTGCTTTGCCTTGCCTTGCTTTGCGTTTTTGCCTTACCTTGTCTTGCATTGCCCTTTTGCCTTGCCTTGCCTTTTCTTGCTTTCCCTTTTGACTTTCCTTGCTTAGCTTTGCCCTTTTGCCTTGCATTTCCTTGGTTTGCCATCATGCCTTGCCATGCCTTGCTTTGCCCTTTTCCCTTGCCTTTCATTGCCTTGCTTTCCCCATTTGCCTTGCCTTGCTTTGCCCTTTAGACTTGCCTTGCATTGTCTTCCTTTGCCCTTTTGCCTTTCATTGCTTTGCCCTTTTGCCTTGCCTTGCCTAGCTTTACTTTGCTCTTTTGCCTTACCTTGCCTTTCTTTGCCCTTTTGCCTTGCATTGCCTTGCTTTGCCCATTTACCTTGCCTTACCTTTCCTTGCTTTTCCGTTTTGCCTTTCCTTGCCTTTCCTTTCTTTCCCTTTTTGCCTTGGCTTGCCTTGCCTTGCCCATTTGCCTTTCCTTTCTTTGCCTTTCTTTGCCTTTTTGCCTTGCCTTGCCTTGCTTTACCCGTTTGCTTTGCCTTCCCTTTCATTACCCTTTTGCCTTGCCTTGCCTTGCTTTGCCCTTTTGCTTTGCCTTGCCTTGCCTTGCCTTGTTTTGCCCTTTTGCCTTGCATTACCTTGCTTTACCCTTTTCCCTTTCCTTGCCTTGCCTTGCTTTGCCTTTTTGCCTTGCCCTGCTTTGCCCTTTTGCGTTGCTTTGCCTTGCTTTGCTCTTTTGTGCTGCCTTTGCATGCCTTGGTTTGCACTTTTGTGTTGCCTTCCCTTGCCTTTCTTTGCCCTTTTTCCTTGCCTTGCTTTGCGTTTTTGCCTTACCTTGCCTTGCATTGCCCTTTGCCTTGCCATGCCTTGTCTTGCTTTCCCTTTTGACTTGCCTTGCTTAGCTTTGCCCTTTTCCCTTGCCTTGCCTTGGTTTGCCTTTTTACCTTGCAATGCCTTGCTTTGCCCTTTTCCCTTGCCTTTCATTACATTGCTTTCCCCATTTGCCTTGCCTTGGTTTGCCCTTTTGCCTTCTCTTGCATTGACTTGCTTTGCCCTTTGCCTTGCTTTGCCTCGCCTTGCTTTGCCCTTTTGCCTTGCCTTGCCTTGCTTTGCCCTTTTGCCTTGCCATGCTTTTTCATTTTGCCTTGCCTTTCCTTGCCTTGCCTTTCTTTGCACTTTTGCCTTTCCTTGCCTTGCCTTTCTTTGCCTTTTTGCCTTGCTTTAACCGTTTGCTTTGCCTTCCCTTTCTTTACCCTTTTTCCTTGCCTTGCCTTGCTTTGCCGTTTTGCTTTGCCTTGCCTTGCCTTGCTTTTCCCTTTTGCCTTGCCTTGCCTTGTTTTGCCCTTTTGACTGGCATTTCCTTGCTTTATCCTTTTCCCTTTTCTTGCCTTGCCTTGCCCTTCTTTTCTCTTTTGCCTTTCCTTGCTTTGCCTTGCTTTGCCCTTTTGCCTTGCCTTGCCTTGCTTTGGTCTTTTGCGTTGCCTTACCTTATTTTGCCCTTTTGCCTTGCCTTCCCTTGCCTTTCTTTGCCCTTTTGCCTTGCCTTGCATTGTCTTGCTTTGCCCTTTTGCCTTTCCTTGCTTTGCCTTTTTGCCTTGCCTTGCCTTGCCTTACCTTGCTCTTTTGCCTTGCCTTGCTTTTTCACTTGGCCTTGTCTTGCCTTTCCTTGCCTTGCCTTGCTTTGCCATTTTGCCTTGTCTTGCATTGTCTTGCTTTCACTTTTGACTTTCCTTGCTTAGCTTTGCCCTTTTGCCTTGCCTTGCCTTGGTTTGCCTTTATGCCTTGCCGTGCCTTGCTTTGCCCTTTTCCTTTGCCTTTCTTTGCCTTGCTTTCCCAATTTGCCTTTCCTTGCTTTGCCCTTTAGACTTGCCTTGCATTGTCTTCCTTTGCCCTTTTGCCTTTCATTGCTTTGCCTTTTTCCCTTGCCTTTCATTACCTTGCTTTCCCCATTTGCCTTGCCTTGGTTTGCCCTTTTGCCTTCTCTTGCATTGCCTTGCTTTGCCCTTTGCCTTGCCTTGCCTCGCCTTGCTTTGCCCTTTTGCCTTGCCTTGCCTTGCTTTGCCCTTTTTCCTTGCCTTGCTTTGCGTTTTTGCCTTACCTTGCCTTGCATTGCCCTTTTGCCTTGCCATGCCTTGTCTTGTTTTCCCTTTTGGCTTGCCTTGCTTAGCTTTGCCCTTTTCCCTTGCCGTGCCTTGGTTTGCCTTTTTACCTTGCAATGCCTTGCTTTGCCCTTTTCCCTCGCCTTTCATTACCTTGCTTTCCCCATTTGCCTTGCCTTGGTTTGCCCTTTTGCCTTCTCTTGCATTGCCTTGCTTTGCCCTTTTGACTTGCCTTGCATTGTCTTGCTTTGCCCTTTTGCCTTTCCTTGCTTTGCCCTTTTGCCTTGCCTTGCCTCGCCTTGCTTTGCTCTTTTGCCTTGCCTTGCCTTGCTTTGCCCTTTTGCTTTGCCTTGCTTTTTCATTTTACCTTGCCTTTCCTTGCCTTGCCTTTCTTTGCCCTTTTCCATTGCATTGCGCTTCTTTACCCGTTTCTCTTCCCTTACCATGCTTTGCCCTTTTGCCTTGCCTTGCCTTGCTTTGCCATTTTGCCTTGCCTTGCTTTGCGTTTTTGCCTTACCTTGCCTTGCATTGCCCTTTTGCCTTGCCTTGCCTTGTCTTGCTTTCCCTTTTGACTTTCCTTGCTTAGCTTTGCCCTTTTGCCTTGCCTTTCCTTGGTTTGCCTTCATGCCTTGCCATGCCTTGCTTTGCCCTTTTCCCTTGCCTTTCATTGCCTTGCTTTCCCCATTTGCCTTGACTTGCTTTGCCCTTTAGACTTGCCTTGCATTGTCTTCCTTTGCCCTTTTGCCTTTCATTGCTTTGCCCTTTTCCCTTGCCTTTCATTACCTTGCTTTCCCCATTTGCCTTACCTTGGTTTGCCCTTTTGCCTTCTCTTGCATTGCCTTGCTTTGCCCTTTGCCTTGCCTTGCCTCGCCTTGCTTTGCCCTTTTGCCTTGCCTTGCTTTTTCATTTTGCCTTGCCTTTCCTTGCCTTGCCTTTCTTTGCCCTTTTGCCTTGCATTGCCCTTCTTTACCCATTTCTCTTCCTTTGCCATGCTTTGCCCTTTTGCCTTGCCTTGCCTTGCTTTGCCCATTTACCTTGCCTTACCTTGCCTTGCTTTTCCCTTTGCCTTTCCTTGCCTTTCCTTTCTTTGCCTTTTTGCCTTGACTTGCCTTGCCTTGCTTTGCGCAATTGCCTTTCCTTGCCTTGCCTTTCTTTCCCTTTTTGCCTTGCTTTAACCGTTTGCTTTGCCTTCCCTTTCTTTACCCTTTTGCCTTGCCTTGCCTTGCTTTGACGTTTTGCTTTGCCTTGCCTTGCCTTGCTTTTCCCTTTTGCCTTGCCTTGCCTTGTTTTGCCCTTTTGACTGGCATTTCCTTGCTTTACCCTTTTCCCTTTTCTTGCCTTGCCTTGCCCTTCTTTTCTCTTTTGCCTTTCCTTGCCTTGCCTTGCTTTGCCCTTTTGCCTTGCCTTGCCTTGCTTTGGTCTTTTGCTTTGCCTTACCTTATTTTGCCCTTTTGCCTTGCCTTCCATTGCCTTTCTTTGCCCTTTTGCCTTGCCTTGCATTGTCTTGCTTTGCCCTTTTGCCTTTCCTTGCTTTGCCTTTTTGCCTTGTCTTGCCTTGCCTTACCTTGCTCTTTTGCCTTGCCTTGCTTTTTCACTTGGCCTTGTCTTGCCTTTCCTTGCCTTGCCTTTCTTTGCCTTTCTTTGCCTTGCATTGCCTTGCTTTACCCGTTTGCTTTGCCTTGCCTTGCATTGCCATTTTGCCTTCTCTTGCATTGTCTTGCTTTCACTTTTGACTTTCCTTGCTTAGCTTTGCCCTTTTGCCTTGCCTTTCCTTGGTTTGCCTTTATGCCTTGCCATGCCTTGCTTTGCCCTTTTCCTTTGCCTTTCTTTGCCTTGCTTTCCCCATTTGCCTTGCCTTGCTTTGCCCTTTTCCCTTGCCTTGCCTTGCCTTGCTTTGCCCATTTACCTTGCCTTACCTTTCCTTGCTTTTCCTTTTTCCCTTTCCTTGCCTTGCTTTACTCGTTTGCTTTGCCTTCACTTTCTTTACTCTTTTGCCTTGCCTTGCCTTGCTTTGCCGTGTTGCTTTTCCTTGCCTTGCCTTGCATTCCCTTTTGCCTTACCTTGCCTTGCATTGCCCTTTTGCCTTGCCTTGCCTTTTCTTGCTTTCCCTTTTGACTTTCCTTGCTTAGCTTTGCCCTTTTGCCTTGCATTTCCTTGGTTTGCCTTCATGCCTTGCCATGCCTTGCTTTGCCCTTTTCCCTTGCCTTTCATTGCCTTGCTTTCCCCATTTGCCTTGCCTTACTTTGCCCTTTAGACTTGCCTTGCATTGTCTTCCTTTGCCCTTTTGCCTTTCATTGCTTTGCCCTTTTGCCTTGCCTTGCCTAGCCTTACTTTGCTCTTTTGCCTTACCTTGCCTTTCTTTGCCTTTCTTTGACTTTTTGCCTTGCCTTCCCTTGCTTTACCCGTTTGCTTTGCCTTCCCTTTCTTTACCATTTTGCCTTGCCTTGCCTTTCTTTGCCGTGTTGCTTTGCCTTGCCTTGCCTTGCATTCCCTTTTGCCTTGCCTTGCCTTGCCTTGTTTTGCCCTTTTGCCTTGCATTACCTTGCTTTACCCTTTTCCCTTTCCTTGCCTTGCCTTGCTTTGCCCTTTTGCCTTGCCCTGCTTTGCCCTTCTGCGTTGCCTTGCCTTGCTTTGCTCTTTTGTGCTGCCTTTGCATGCCTTGGTTTGCACTTTTGTGTTGCCTTCCCTTGCCCTTCTTTGCCCTTTTGCCTTGCATTGCCTTGCTTTAACCGTTTGCTTTGCCTTGCCTTGCTTTGCCATTTTGCCTTGCCTTGCTTTGCGTTTTTGCCTTACCTTGTCTTGCATTGCCCTTTTCCCTTGCCTTGCCTTTTCTTGCTTTCCCTTTTGACTTTCCTTGCTTAGCTTTGCCCTTTTGCCTTGCATTTCCTTGGTTTGCCTTCATGCCTTGCCATGCCTTGCTTTGCCCTTTTCCCTTGCCTTTCATTGCCTTGCTTTCCCCATTTGCCTTGCCTTGCTTTGCCCTTTAGACTTGCCTTGCATTGTCTTCCTTTGCCCTTTTGCCTTTCATTGCTTTGCCCTTTTGCCTTGCCTTGCCTAGCCTTACTTTGCTCTTTTGCCTTACCTTGCCTTTCTTTGCCCTTTTGCCTTGCATTGCCTTTCTTTACCCGTTTCTCTTCCCTTACCATGCTTTGCCCTTTTGCCTTACCTTGCCTTGCTTTGCCCATTTACCTTGCCTTACCTTTCCTTGCTTTTCCGTTTTGCCTTTCCTTGCCTTTCCCTTCTTTGCCTTTTTGCCTTGACTTGCCTTGCCTTGCTTTGCCCATTTGCCTTTCCTTTCTTTCCTTTCTTTGCCTTTTTGCCTTGCCTTGCCTTGCTTTACCCGTTTGCTTTGCCTTCCCTTTCTTTACCCTTTTGCCTTGCCTTGCCTTCCTTCGCCCTTTTGCTTTGCCTTGCCTTGCATTGCTATTCCCTTTTGCCTTGCCTTGCCTTGCCTTGTTTTGCCCTTTTGCCTTGCATTACCTTGCTTTACCCTTTTCCCTTTCCTTGCCTTGCCTTGCTTTGCCTTTTTGTCTTGCCCTGCTTTGCCCTTTTGCGTTGCCTTGCCTTGCTTTGCTCTTTTGTGCTACCTTTGCATGCCTTGGTTTGCACTTTTGTGTTGCCTTCCCTTGCCTTTCTTTGCCCTTTTTCCTTGCCTTGCTTTGCGTTTTTGCCTTACCTTGCCTTGCATTGCCCTTTTGCCTTGCCATGCCTTGTCTTGTTTTCCCTTTTGGCTTGCCTTGCTTAGCTTTGCCCTTTTCCCTTGCCGTGCCTTGGTTTGCCTTTTTACCTTGCAATGCCTTGCTTTGCCCTTTTCCCTCGCCTTTCATTACCTTGCTTTCCCCATTTGCCTTGCCTTGGTTTGCCCTTTTGCCTTCTCTTGCATTGCCTTGCTTTGCCCTTTTGACTTGCCTTGCATTGTCTTGCTTTGCCCTTTTGCCTTTCCTTGCTTTGCCCTTTTGCCTTGCCTTGCCTCGCCTTGCTTTGCTCTTTTGCCTTGCCTTGCCTTGCTTTGCCCTTTTGCTTTGCCTTGCTTTTTCATTTTACCTTGCCTTTCCTTGCCTTGCCTTTCTTTGCCCTTTTCCCTTGCATTGACCTTCTTTACCCGTTTCTCTTCCCTTACCATGCTTTGCCCTTTTGCCTTGCCTTGCCTTGCTTTGCCCTTTTGCCTTGCCCTGCTTTGCCCTTCTGCGTTGCCTTGCCTTGCTTTGCTCTTTTGTGCTGCCTTTGCATGCCTTGGTTTGCACTTTTGTGTTGCCTTCTCTTGCCTTTCTTTGCCCTTTTCCCTTACATTGCCTTGCTTTAACCGTTTGCTTTGCCTTGCCTTGCTTTGCGTTTCTGCCTTACCTTGCCTTGCATTGCCCTTTTGCCTTGCCTTGCCTTTTCTTGCTTTCCCTTTTGACTTTCCTTGCTTAGCTTTGCCCTTTTGCCTTGCATTTCCTTGGTTTGCCATCATGCCTTGCCATGCCTTGCTTTGCCCTTTTCCCTTGCCTTTCATTGCCTTGCTTTCCCCATTTGCCTTGCCTTGCTTTGCCCTTTAGACTTGCCTTGCATTGTCTTCCTTTGCCCTTTTGCCTTTCTTTGCTTTGCCCTTTTGCCTTGCCTTGCCTAGCTTTACTTTGCTCTTTTGCCTTACCTTGCCTTTCTTTGCCCTTTTGCCTTGCATTGCCTTGCTTTGCCCATTTACCTTGCCTTACCTTTCCTTGCTTTTCCGTTTTGCCTTTCCTTGCCTTTCCTTTCTTTCCCTATTTGCCTTGGCTTGCCTTGCCTTGCCCATTTCCCTTTCCTTTCTTTGCCTTTCTTTGCCTTTTTGCCTTGCCTTGCCTTGCTTTGCCCTTTTGCTTTGCATTGCCTTGCCTTGCCTTGCCTTGTTTTGCCCTTTTGCCTTGCATTACCTTGCTTTACCCTTTTCCCTTTCCTTGCCTTGCCTTGCTTTGCTCTTTTGTGCTGCCTTTGCATGCCTTGGTTTGCACTTTTGTGTTGCCTTCCCTTGCCTTTCTTTGCCCTTTTTCCTTGCCTTGCTTTGCGTTTTTGCCTTACCTTGCCTTGCATTGCCCTTTGCCTTGACATGCCTTGTCTTGCTTTTCCTTTTGACTTGCCTTGCTTAGCTTTGCCCTTTTCCCTTGCCTTGCCTTGGTTTGCCTTTTTACCTTGCAATGCCTTGCTTTGCCCTTTTCCCTTGCCTTTCATTATCTTGCTTTCCCCATTTGCCTTGCCTTGGTTTGCCCTTTTGCCTTCTCTTGCATTGCCTTGCTTTGCCCTTTGCCTTGCTTTGCCTCGCCTTGCTTTGCCCTTTTGCCTTGCCTTGCCTTGCTTTGCCCTTTTGCCTTGCCATGCTTTTTCATTTTGCCTTGCCTTTCCTTGCCTTGCCTTTCTTTGCACTTTTGCCTTTCCTTGCCTTGCCTTTCTTTTCCTTTTTGCCTTGCTTTAACCGTTTGCTTTGCCTTCCCTTTCTTTACCCTTTTGCCTTGCCTTGCCTTGCTTTGCCGTTTTGCTTTGCCTTGCCTTGCCTTGCTTTTCCCTTTTGCCTTGCCTTGCCTTGTTTTGCCCTTTTGACTGGCATTTCCTTGCTTTATCCTTTTCCCTTTTCTTGCCTTGCCTTGCCTTTTTTGCTCTTTTGCCTTTCCTTGCTTTGCCTTGCTTTGCCCTTTTGCCTTGCCTTGCCTTGCTTTGGTCTTTTGCTTTGCCTTACCTTATTTTGCCCTTTTGCCTTGCCTTCCCTTGCCTTGCTTTGCCCTTTTGCCTTGCATTGCCTTGCTTTCACTTTTGACTTTCCTTGCTTAGCTTTGCCCTTTTGCCTTGCCTTGCCTTGTTTTGCCCTTTTCCCTTGCCCTGCTTTGCCCTTCTGCGTTGCCTTGCCTTGCTTTGCTCTTTTGTGCTGCCTTTCAATGCCTTGGTTTGCAGTTTTGTGTTGCCTTCCCTTGCCTTTCTTTGCCCTTTTGCCTTGCCTTGCCTTGTCTTGCTTTCCCTTTTGACTTTCCTTGCTTAGCTTTGCCTTTTTGCCTTGCCTTTCCTTGGTTTGCCTTCATGCCTTGCCATGCCTTGCTTTGCCCTTTTCCCTTGCCTTTCATTGCCTTGCTTTCCCCATTTGCCTTGCCTTGCTTTGCCCTTTAGACTTGCCTTGCATTGTCTTCCTTTGCCCTTTTGCCTTTCATTGCTTTGCCCTTTTGCCTTGCTTTGCCTAGCCTTACTTTGCTCTTTTGCCTTACCTTGCCTTTCTTTGCCCTTTTGCCTTGCATTGCCTTTCTTTACCCGTTTCTCTTCCCTTACCATGCTTTGCCCTTTTGCCTTACCTTGCCTTGCTTTGCCCATTTACCTTGCCTTACCTTTCCTTGCTTTTCCGTTTTGCCTTTCCTTGCCTTTCCCTTCTTTGCCTTTTTGCCTTGACTTGCCTTGCCTTGCTTTGCCCATTTGCCTTTCCTTTCTTTCCTTTCTTTGCCTTTTTGCCTTGCCTTGCCTTGCTTTACCCGTTTGCTTTGCCTTCCCTTTCTTTACCCTTTTGCCTTGCCTTGCCTTGCTTTGCCGTGTTGCTTTGCCTTGCCTTGCCTTGCCTTTTCTTGCTTTCCCTTTTGACTTTCCTTGCTTAGCTTTGCCCTTTTGCCTTGCATTTCCTTGGTTTGCCTTCATGCCTTGCCATGCCTTGCTTTGCCCTTTTCCCTTGCCTTTCATTGCCTTGCTTTCCCCATTTGCCTTGCCTTGCTTTGCCCTTTTGCCTTCTCTTGCATTGCCTTCCTTTGCCCTTTGCCTTGCTTTGCCTCGCCTTGCTTTGCCCTTTTGCCTTGCCATGCTTTTTCATTTTGCCTTGCCTTTCCTTGCCTTGCCTTTCTTTGCCCTTTTGCCTTTCCTTGCCTTGCCTTTCTTTGCCTTTTTGCCTTGCTTTAACCGTTTGCTTTGCCTTCCCTTTCTTTACCCTTTTGCCTTGCCTTGCCTTGCTTTGCCGTTTTGCTTTGCCTTGCCTTGCCTTGCTTTTCCCTTCTGCCTTGCCTTGCCTTGTTTTGTCCTTTTGACTGGCATTTCCTTGCTTTATCCTTTTCCCTTTTCTTGCCTTCCCTTGCCTTTTTTTCTCTTTTGCCTTTCCTTGCCTTGCCTTGCTTTGCCCTTTTGCCTTGCCTTGCCTTGCTTTGGTCTTTTGCGTTGCCTTACCTTATTTTGCCCTTTTGCCTTGCCTTCCCTTGCCTTTCTTTGCCCTTTTGCCTTGCCTTGCATTGTCTTGCTTTGCCCTTTTGCCTTTCCTTGCTTTGCCTTTTTGCCTTGCCTTGCCTTGCCTTACCTTGCTCTTTTGCCTTGCCTTGCTTTTTCACTTGGCCTTGTCTTGCCTTTCCTTGCCTTGCCTTGCTTTGCCCTTTTGCCTTGCATTGCCTTGCTTTCACTTTTGACTTTCCTTGCTTAGCTTTGCCCTTTTGCCTTGCCTTGCCTTGTTTTGCCCTTTTCCCTTGCCCTGCTTTGCCCTTCTGCGTTGCCTTGCCTTGCTTTGCTCTTTTGTGCTGCCTTTCAATGCCTTGGTTTGCAGTTTTGTGTTGCCTTCCCTTGCCTTTCTTTGCCCTTTTGCCTTGCCTTGCCTTGTCTTGCTTTCCCTTTTGACTTTCCTTGCTTAGCTTTGCCTTTTTGCCTTGCCTTTCCTTGGTTTGCCTTCATGCCTTGCCATGCCTTGCTTTGCCTTTTTCCCTTGCCTTTCATTGCCTTGCTTTCCCCATTTGCCTTGCCTTGCTTTGCCCTTTAGACTTGCCTTGCATTGTCTTCCTTTGCCCTTTTGCCTTTCATTGCTTTGCCCTTTTGCCTTGCTTTGCCTAGCCTTACTTTGCTCTTTTGCCTTACCTTGCCTTTCTTTGCCCTTTTGCCTTGCATTGCCTTTCTTTACCCGTTTCTCTTCCCTTATAATGCTTTGCCCTTTTGCCTTACCTTGCCTTGCTTTGCCCATTTACCTTGCCTTACCTTTCCTTGCTTTTCCGTTTTGCCTTTCCTTGCCTTTCCCTTCTTTGCCTTTTTGCCTTGACTTGCCTTGCCTTGCTTTGCCCATTTGCCTTTCCTTTCTTTCCTTTCTTTGCCTTTTTGCCTTGCCTTGCCTTGCTTTACCCGTTTGCTTTGCCTTCCCTTTCTTTACCCTTTTGCCTTGCCTTGCCTTGCTTCGCCCTTTTGCTTTGCCTTGCCTTGCATTGCTATTCCCTTTTGCCTTGCCTTGCCTTGCCTTGTTTTGCCCTTTTGCCTTGCATTACCTTGCTTTACCCTTTTCCCTTTCCTTGCCTTGCCTTGCTTTGCCTTTTTGTCTTGCCCTGCTTTGCCCTTTTGCTTGCCTTGCCTTGCTTTGCTCTTTTGTGCTGCCTTTGCATGCCTTGGTTTGCACTTTTGTGTTGCCTTCCCTTGCCTTTCTTTGCCCTTTTTCCTTGCCTTGCTTTGCGTTTTTGCCTTACCTTGCCTTGCTTTGCCCTTTTCCCTTGCCGTGCCTTGGTTTGCCTTTTTACCTTGCAATGCCTTGCTTTGCCCTTTTCCCTCGCCTTTCATTACCTTGCTTTCCCCATTTGCCTTGCCTTGGTTTGCCCTTTTGCCTTCTCTTGCATTGCCTTGCTTTGCCCTTTTGACTTGCCTTGCATTGTCTTGCTTTGCCCTTTTGCCTTTCCTTGCTTTGCCCTTTTGCCTTGCCTTGCCTCGCCTTTGCTTTGCTCTTTTGCCTTGCCTTGCCTTGCTTTGCCCTTTTGCTTTGCCTTGCTTTTTCATTTTACCTTGCCTTTCCTTGCCTTGCCTTTCTTTGCCCTTTTCCCTTGCATTGCCCTTCTTTACCCGTTTCTCTTCCCTTACCATGCTTTGCCCTTTTGCCTTGCCTTGCCTTGCTTTGCCCTTTTTCCTTGCCTTGCATTGTCTTGCTTTGCCCTTTTGCCTTTCCTTGCTTTGCCTTTTTGCCTTGTCTTGCCTTGCCTTACCTTGCTCTTTTGCCTTGCCTTGCTTTTTCACTTGGCCTTGTCTTGCCTTTCCTTGCCTTGCCTTTCTTTGCCCTTTTGCCTTGCATTGCCTTGCTTTACCCGTTTGCTTTGCCTTGCCTTGCATTGCCATTTTGCCTTGTCTTGCATTGTCTTGCTTTCACTTTTGACTTTCCTTGCTTAGCTTTGCCCTTTTGCCTTGCCTTGCCTTGGTTTGCTTTTATGCCTTGCCATGCCTTGCTTTGCCCTTTTCCTTTGCCTTTCTTTGCCTTGCTTTCAAATTTGCCTTTCCTTGCTTTGCCCTTTTGCCTTGCCTTGCCTTGCCTTGCTTTGCTCTTTTGCCTTACCTTGCCTTTCTTTGCCCTTTTGCCTTGCATTGCCTTTCTTTACCCGTTTCTCTTCCCTTACCATGCTTTGCCCTTTTGCCTTGCCTTGCCTTGCTTTGCCCATTTACCTTGCCTTACCTTTCCTTGCTTTTCCGTTTTGCCTTTCCTTGCTTTCCTTTCTTTGCTTTTTTGCCTTGACTTGCCTTGCCTTGCTTTGCCCATTTGCCTTTCCTTTCTTTGCCTTTTTTTGCCTTTTTGCCTTGCCTTGCCTTGCTTTACCCGTTTGCTTTGCCTTCCCTTTCTTTACCCTTTTGCCTTGCCTTGCCTTGCTTTGCCGTGTTGCTTTGCCTTGCCTTGCCTTGCCTTTTCTTGCTTTCCCTTTTGACTTTCCTTGCTTAGCTTTGCCCTTTTGCCTTGCATTTCCTTGGTTTGCCTTCATGCCTTGCCATGCCTTGCTTTGCCCTTTTCCCTTGCCTTTCATTGCCTTGCTTTCCCCATTTGCCTTGCCTTGCTTTGCCCTTTAGACTTGCCTTGCATTGTCTTCCTTTGCCCTTTTGCCTTTCATTGCTTTGCCCTTTTGCCTTGCCTTGCCTAGCCTTACTTTGCTCTTTTGCCTTACCTTGCCTTTCTTTGCCTTTCTTTGCCTTTTTGCCTTGCCTTCCCTTGCTTTACCCGTTTGCTTTGCCTTCCCTTTCTTTACCATTTTGCCTTGCCTTGCCTTTCTTTGCCGTGTTGCTTTGCCTTGCCTTGCCTTGCATTCCCTTTTGCCTTGCCTTGCCTTGCCTTGCTTTGCCCTTTTGCCTTGCATTACCTTGCTTTACCCTTTTCCCTTTCCTTGCCTTGCCTTGCTTTGCCCTTTTGCCTTGCCCTGCTTTGCCCTTCTGCGTTGCCTTGCCTTGCTTTGCTCTTTTGTGCTGCCTTTGCATGCCTTGGTTTGCACTTTTGTGTTGCCTTCCCTTGCCTTTCTTTGCCCTTATGCCTTGCATTGCCTTGATTTAACCGTTTGCTTTGCCTTGCCTTGCTTTGCCATTTTGCCTTGCCTTGCTTTGCGTTTTTGCCTTACCTTGTCTTGCATTGCCCTTTTCCCTTGCCTTGCCTTTTCTTGCTTTCCCTTTTGACTTTCCTTGCTTAGCTTTGCCCTTTTGCCTTGCATTTCCTTGGTTTGCCTTCATGCCTTGCCATGCCTTGCTTTGCCCTTTTCCCTTGCCTTTCATTGCCTTGCTTTCCCCATTTGCCTTGCCTTGCTTTGCCCTTTAGACTTGCCTTGCATTGTCTTCCTTTGCCCTTTTGCCTTTCATTGCTTTGCCCTTTTGCCTTGCCTTGCCTAGCCTTACTTTGCTCTTTTGCCTTACCTTGCCTTTCTTTGCCCTTTTGCCTTGCATTGCCTTTCTTTACCCGTTTCTCTTCCCTTACCATGCTTTGCCCTTTTGCCTTACCTTGCCTTGCTTTGCCCATTTACCTTGCCTTACCTTTCCTTGCTTTTCCGTTTTGCCTTTCCTTGCCTTTCCCTTCTTTGCCTTTTTGCCTTGACTTGCCTTGCCTTGCTTTGCCCATTTGCCTTTCCTTTCTTTCCTTTCTTTGCCTTTTTGCCTTGCCTTGCCTTGCTTTACCCGTTTGCTTAGCCTTCCCTTTCATTACCCTTTTGCCTTGCCTTGCCTTGCTTCGCCCTTTTGCTTTGCCTTGCCTTGCATTGCTCTTCCCTTTTGCCTTGCCTTGCCTTGCCTTGTTTTGCCCTTTTGCCTTGCATTACCTTGCTTTACCCTTTTCCCTTTCCTTGCCTTGCCTTGCTTTGCCTTTTTGTCTTGCCCTGCTTTGCCCTTTTGCGTTGCCTTGCCTTGCTTTGCTCTTTTGTGCTACCTTTGCATGCCTTGGTTTGCACTTTTGTGTTGCCTTCCCTTGCCTTTCTTTGCCCTTTTTCCTTGCCTTGCTTTGCGTTTTTGCCTTACCTTGCCTTGCATTGCCCTTTTGCCTTGCCATGCCTTGTCTTGTTTTCCCTTTTGGCTTGCCTTGCTTAGCTTTGCCCTTTTCCCTTGCCGTGCCTTGGTTTGCCTTTTTACCTTGCAATGCCTTGCTTTGCCCTTTTCCCTCGCCTTTCATTACCTTGCTTTCCCCATTTGCCTTGCCTTGGTTTGCCCTTTTGCCTTCTCTTGCATTGCCTTGCTTTGCCCTTTTGACTTGCCTTGCATTGTCTTGCTTTGCCCTTTTGCCTTTCCTTGCTTTGCCCTTTTGCCTTGCCTTGCCTCGCCTTGCTTTGCTCTTTTGCCTTGCCTTGCCTTGCTTTGCCCTTTTGCTTTGCCTTGCTTTTTCATTTTACCTTGCCTTTCCTTGCCTTGCCTTTCTTTGCCCTTTTCCCTTGCATTGACCTTCTTTACCCGTTTCTCTTCCCTTACCATGCTTTGCCCTTTTGCCTTGCCTTGCCTTGCTTTGCCCTTTTGCCTTGCCCTGCTTTGCCCTTCTGCGTTGCCTTGCCTTGCTTTGCTCTTTTGTGCTGCCTTTGCATGCCTTGGTTTGCACTTTTGTGTTGCCTTCTCTTGCCTTTCTTTGCCCTTTTCCCTTACATTGCCTTGCTTTAACCGTTTGCTTTGCCTTGCCTTGCTTTGCGTTTTTGCCTTACCTTGCCTTGCATTGCCCTTTTGCCTTGCCTTGCCTTTTCTTGCTTTCCCTTTTGACTTTCCTTGCTTAGCTTTGCCCTTTTGCCTTGCATTTCCTTGGTTTGCCATCATGCCTTGCCATGCCTTGCTTTGCCCTTTTCCCTTGCCTTTCATTGCCTTGCTTTCCCCATTTGCCTTGCCTTGCTTTGCCCTTTAGACTTGCCTTGCATTGTCTTCCTTTGCCCTTTTGCCTTTCTTTGCTTTGCCCTTTTGCCTTGCCTTGCCTAGCTTTACTTTGCTCTTTTGCCTTACCTTGCCTTTCTTTGCCCTTTTGCCTTGCATTGCCTTGCTTTGCCCATTTACCTTGCCTTACCTTTCCTTGCTTTTCCGTTTTGCCTTTCCTTGCCTTTCCTTTCTTTCCCTTTTTGCCTTGGCTTGCCTTGCCTTGCCCATTTCCCTTTCCTTTCTTTGCCTTTCTTTGCCTTTTTGCCTTGCCTTGCCTTGCTTTGCCCTTTTGCTTTGCATTGCCTTGCCTTGCCTTGCCTTGTTTTGCCCTTTTGCCTTGCATTACCTTGCTTTACCCTTTTCCCTTTCCTTGCCTTGCCTTGCTTTGCTCTTTTGTGCTGCCTTTGCATGCCTTGGTTTGCACTTTTGTGTTGCCTTCCCTTGCCTTTCTTTGCCCTTTTTCCTTGCCTTGCTTTGCGTTTTTGCCTTACCTTGCCTTGCATTGCCCTTTGCCTTGACATGCCTTGTCTTGCTTTTCCTTTTGACTTGCCTTGCTTAGCTTTGCCCTTTTCCCTTGCCTTGCCTTGGTTTGCCTTTTTACCTTGCAATGCCTTGCTTTGCCCTTTTCCCTTGCCTTTCATTATCTTGCTTTCCCCATTTGCCTTGCCTTGGTTTGCCCTTTTGCCTTCTCTTGCATTGCCTTGCTTTGCCCTTTGCCTTGCTTTGCCTCGCCTTGCTTTGCCCTTTTGCCTTGCCTTGCCTTGCTTTGCCCTTTTGCCTTGCCATGCTTTTTCATTTTGCCTTGCCTTTCCTTGCCTTGCCTTTCTTTGCACTTTTGCCTTTCCTTGCCTTGCCTTTCTTTTCCTTTTTGCCTTGCTTTAACCGTTTGCTTTGCCTTCCCTTTCTTTACCCTTTTGCCTTGCCTTGCCTTGCTTTGCCGTTTTGCTTTGCCTTGCCTTGCCTTGCTTTTCCCTTTTGCCTTGCCTTGCCTTGTTTTGCCCTTTTGACTGGCATTTCCTTGCTTTATCCTTTTCCCTTTTCTTGCCTTGCCTTGCCTTTTTTGCTCTTTTGCCTTTCCTTGCTTTGCCTTGCTTTGCCCTTTTGCCTTGCCTTGCCTTGCTTTGGTCTTTTGCTTTGCCTTACCTTATTTTGCCCTTTTGCCTTGCCTTCCCTTGCCTTGCTTTGCCCTTTTGCCTTGCATTGCCTTGCTTTCACTTTTGACTTTCCTTGCTTAGCTTTGCCCTTTTGCCTTGCCTTGCCTTGTTTTGCCCTTTTCCCTTGCCCTGCTTTGCCCTTCTGCGTTGCCTTGCCTTGCTTTGCTCTTTTGTGCTGCCTTTCAGTGCCTTGGTTTGCAGTTTTGTGTTGCCTTCCCTTGCCTTTCTTTGCCCTTTTGCCTTGCCTTGCCTTGTCTTGCTTTCCCTTTTGACTTTCCTTGCTTAGCTTTGCCTTTTTGCCTTGCCTTTCCTTGGTTTGCCTTCATGCCTTGCCATGCCTTGCTTTGCCCTTTTCCCTTGCCTTTCATTGCCTTGCTTTCCCCATTTGCCTTGCCTTGCTTTGCCCTTTAGACTTGCCTTGCATTGTCTTCCTTTGCCCTTTTGCCTTTCATTGCTTTGCCCTTTTGCCTTGCTTTGCCTAGCCTTACTTTGCTCTTTTGCCTTACCTTGCCTTTCTTTGCCCTTTTGCCTTGCATTGCCTTTCTTTACCCGTTTCTCTTCCCTTACCATGCTTTGCCCTTTTGCCTTACCTTGCCTTGCTTTGCCCATTTACCTTGCCTTACCTTTCCTTGCTTTTCCGTTTTGCCTTTCCTTGCCTTTCCCTTCTTTGCCTTTTTGCCTTGACTTGCCTTGCCTTGCTTTGCCCATTTGCCTTTCCTTTCTTTCCTTTCTTTGCCTTTTTGCCTTGCCTTGCCTTGCTTTACCCGTTTGCTTTGCCTTCCCTTTCTTTACCCTTTTGCCTTGCCTTGCCTTGCTTTGCCGTGTTGCTTTGCCTTGCCTTGCCTTGCCTTTTCTTGCTTTCCCTTTTGACTTTCCTTGCTTAGCTTTGCCCTTTTGCCTTGCATTTCCTTGGTTTGCCTTCATGCCTTGCCATGCCTTGCTTTGCCCTTTTCCCTTGCCTTTCATTGCCTTGCTTTCCCCATTTGCCTTGCCTTGCTTTGCCCTTTTGCCTTCTCTTGCATTGCCTTCCTTTGCCCTTTGCCTTGCTTTGCCTCGCCTTGCTTTGCCCTTTTGCCTTGCCATGCTTTTTCATTTTGCCTTGCCTTTCCTTGCCTTGCCTTTCTTTGCCCTTTTGCCTTTCCTTGCCTTGCCTTTCTTTGCCTTTTTGCCTTGCTTTAACCGTTTGCTTTGCCTTCCCTTTCTTTACCCTTTTGCCTTGCCTTGCCTTGCTTTGCCGTTTTGCTTTGCCTTGCCTTGCCTTGCTTTTCCCTTCTGCCTTGCCTTGCCTTGTTTTGTCCTTTTGACTGGCATTTCCTTGCTTTATCCTTTTCCCTTTTCTTGCCTTCCCTTGCCTTTTTTTCTCTTTTGCCTTTCCTTGCCTTGCCTTGCTTTGCCCTTTTGCCTTGCCTTGCCTTGCTTTGGTCTTTTGCGTTGCCTTACCTTATTTTGCCCTTTTGCCTTGCCTTCCCTTGCCTTTCTTTGCCCTTTTGCCTTGCCTTGCATTGTCTTGCTTTGCCCTTTTGCCTTTCCTTGCTTTGCCTTTTTGCCTTGCCTTGCCTTGCCTTACCTTGCTCTTTTGCCTTGCCTTGCTTTTTCACTTGGCCTTGTCTTGCCTTTCCTTGCCTTGCCTTGCTTTGCCCTTTTGCCTTGCATTGCCTTGCTTTCACTTTTGACTTTCCTTGCTTAGCTTTGCCCTTTTGCCTTGCCTTGCCTTGTTTTGCCCTTTTCCCTTGCCCTGCTTTGCCCTTCTGCGTTGCCTTGCCTTGCTTTGCTCTTTTGTGCTGCCTTTCAATGCCTTGGTTTGCAGTTTTGTGTTGCCTTCCCTTGCCTTTCTTTGCCCTTTTGCCTTGCCTTGCCTTGTCTTGCTTTCCCTTTTGACTTTCCTTGCTTAGCTTTGCCTTTTTGCCTTGCCTTTCCTTGGTTTGCCTTCATGCCTTGCCATGCCTTGCTTTGCCTTTTTCCCTTGCCTTTCATTGCCTTGCTTTCCCCATTTGCCTTGCCTTGCTTTGCCCTTTAGACTTGCCTTGCATTGTCTTCCTTTGCCCTTTTGCCTTTCATTGCTTTGCCCTTTTGCCTTGCTTTGCCTAGCCTTACTTTGCTCTTTTGCCTTACCTTGCCTTTCTTTGCCCTTTTGCCTTGCATTGCCTTTCTTTACCCGTTTCTCTTCCCTTATAATGCTTTGCCCTTTTGCCTTACCTTGCCTTGCTTTGCCCATTTACCTTGCCTTACCTTTCCTTGCTTTTCCGTTTTGCCTTTCCTTGCCTTTCCCTTCTTTGCCTTTTTGCCTTGACTTGCCTTGCCTTGCTTTGCCCATTTGCCTTTCCTTTCTTTCCTTTCTTTGCCTTTTTGCCTTGCCTTGCCTTGCTTTACCCGTTTGCTTTGCCTTCCCTTTCTTTACCCTTTTGCCTTGCCTTGCCTTGCTTCGCCCTTTTGCTTTGCCTTGCCTTGCATTGCTATTCCCTTTTGCCTTGCCTTGCCTTGCCTTGTTTTGCCCTTTTGCCTTGCATTACCTTGCTTTACCCTTTTCCCTTTCCTTGCCTTGCCTTGCTTTGCCTTTTTGTCTTGCCCTGCTTTGCCCTTTTGCTTGCCTTGCCTTGCTTTGCTCTTTTGTGCTGCCTTTGCATGCCTTGGTTTGCACTTTTGTGTTGCCTTCCCTTGCCTTTCTTTGCCCTTTTTCCTTGCCTTGCTTTGCGTTTTTGCCTTACCTTGCCTTGCTTTGCCCTTTTCCCTTGCCGTGCCTTGGTTTGCCTTTTTACCTTGCAATGCCTTGCTTTGCCCTTTTCCCTCGCCTTTCATTACCTTGCTTTCCCCATTTGCCTTGCCTTGGTTTGCCCTTTTGCCTTCTCTTGCATTGCCTTGCTTTGCCCTTTTGACTTGCCTTGCATTGTCTTGCTTTGCCCTTTTGCCTTTCCTTGCTTTGCCCTTTTGCCTTGCCTTGCCTCGCCTTTGCTTTGCTCTTTTGCCTTGCCTTGCCTTGCTTTGCCCTTTTGCTTTGCCTTGCTTTTTCATTTTACCTTGCCTTTCCTTGCCTTGCCTTTCTTTGCCCTTTTCCCTTGCATTGCCCTTCTTTACCCGTTTCTCTTCCCTTACCATGCTTTGCCCTTTTGCCTTGCCTTGCCTTGCTTTGCCCTTTTTCCTTGCCTTGCATTGTCTTGCTTTGCCCTTTTGCCTTTCCTTGCTTTGCCTTTTTGCCTTGTCTTGCCTTGCCTTACCTTGCTCTTTTGCCTTGCCTTGCTTTTTCACTTGGCCTTGTCTTGCCTTTCCTTGCCTTGCCTTTCTTTGCCCTTTTGCCTTGCATTGCCTTGCTTTAACCGTTTGCTTTGCCTTGCCTTGCATTGCCATTTTGCCTTGTCTTGCATTGTCTTGCTTTCACTTTTGACTTTCCTTGCTTAGCTTTGCCCTTTTGCCTTGCCTTGCCTTGGTTTGCTTTTATGCCTTGCCATGCCTTGCTTTGCCCTTTTCCTTTGCCTTTCTTTGCCTTGCTTTCAAATTTGCCTTTCCTTGCTTTGCCCTTTTGCCTTGCCTTGCCTTGCCTTGCTTTGCTCTTTTGCCTTACCTTGCCTTTCTTTGCCCTTTTGCCTTGCATTGCCTTTCTTTACCCGTTTCTCTTCCCTTACCATGCTTTGCCCTTTTGCCTTGCCTTGCCTTGCTTTGCCCATTTACCTTGCCTTACCTTTCCTTGCTTTTCCGTTTTGCCTTTCCTTGCTTTCCTTTCTTTGCTTTTTTGCCTTGACTTGCCTTGCCTTGCTTTGCCCATTTGCCTTTCCTTTCTTTGCCTTTTTTTGCCTTTTTGCCTTGCCTTGCCTTGCTTTACCCGTTTGCTTTGCCTTCCCTTTCTTTACCCTTTTGCCTTGCCTTGCCTTGCTTTGCCGTGTTGCTTTGCCTTGCCTTGCCTTGCCTTTTCTTGCTTTCCCTTTTGACTTTCCTTGCTTAGCTTTGCCCTTTTGCCTTGCATTTCCTTGGTTTGCCTTCATGCCTTGCCATGCCTTGCTTTGCCCTTTTCCCTTGCCTTTCATTGCCTTGCTTTCCCCATTTGCCTTGCCTTGCTTTGCCCTTTAGACTTGCCTTGCATTGTCTTCCTTTGCCCTTTTGCCTTTCATTGCTTTGCCCTTTTGCCTTGCCTTGCCTAGCCTTACTTTGCTCTTTTGCCTTACCTTGCCTTTCTTTGCCTTTCTTTGCCTTTTTGCCTTGCCTTCCCTTGCTTTACCCGTTTGCTTTGCCTTCCCTTTCTTTACCATTTTGCCTTGCCTTGCCTTTCTTTGCCGTGTTGCTTTGCCTTGCCTTGCCTTGCATTCCCTTTTGCCTTGCCTTGCCTTGCCTTGCTTTGCCCTTTTGCCTTGCATTACCTTGCTTTACCCTTTTCCCTTTCCTTGCCTTGCCTTGCTTTGCCCTTTTGCCTTGCCCTGCTTTGCCCTTCTGCGTTGCCTTGCCTTGCTTTGCTCTTTTGTGCTGCCTTTGCATGCCTTGGTTTGCACTTTTGTGTTGCCTTCCCTTGCCTTTCTTTGCCCTTATGCCTTGCATTGCCTTGATTTAACCGTTTGCTTTGCCTTGCCTTGCTTTGCCATTTTGCCTTGCCTTGCTTTGCGTTTTTGCCTTACCTTGTCTTGCATTGCCCTTTTCCCTTGCCTTGCCTTTTCTTGCTTTCCCTTTTGACTTTCCTTGCTTAGCTTTGCCCTTTTGCCTTGCATTTCCTTGGTTTGCCTTCATGCCTTGCCATGCCTTGCTTTGCCCTTTTCCCTTGCCTTTCATTGCCTTGCTTTCCCCATTTGCCTTGCCTTGCTTTGCCCTTTAGACTTGCCTTGCATTGTCTTCCTTTGCCCTTTTGCCTTTCATTGCTTTGCCCTTTTGCCTTGCCTTGCCTAGCCTTACTTTGCTCTTTTGCCTTACCTTGCCTTTCTTTGCCCTTTTGCCTTGCATTGCCTTTCTTTACCCGTTTCTCTTCCATTACCATGCTTTGCCCTTTTGCCTTGCCTTGCCTTGCTTTGCCCATTTACCTTGCCTTACCTTTCCTTGCTTTTCCGTTTTGCCTTTCCTTGCCTTTCCCTTCTTTGCCTTTTTGCCTTGACTTGCCTTGCCTTGCTTTGCCCATTTGCCTTTCCTTTCTTTCCTTTCTTTGCCTTTTTGCCTTGCCTTGCCTTGCTTTACCCGTTTGCTTAGCCTTCCCTTTCTTTACCCTTTTGCCTTGCCTTGCCTTGCTTCGCCCTTTTGCTTTGCCTTGCCTTGCATTGCTCTTCCCTTTTGCCTTGCCTTGCCTTGTTTTGCCCTTTTGCCTTGCATTACCTTGCTTTACCCTTTTCCCTTTCCTTGCCTTGCCTTGCTTTGCCTTTTTGTCTTGCCCTGCTTTGCCCTTTTGCGTTGCCTTGCCTTGCTTTGCTCTTTTGTGCTACCTTTGCATGCCTTGGTTTGCACTTTTGTGTTGCCTTCCCTTGCCTTTCTTTGCCCTTTTTCCTTGCCTTGCTTTGCGTTTTTGCCTTACCTTGCCTTGCATTGCCCTTTTGCCTTGCCATGCCTTGTCTTGTTTTCCCTTTTGGCTTGCCTTGCTTAGCTTTGCCCTTTTCCCTTGCCGTGCCTTGGTTTGCCTTTTTACCTTGCAATGCCTTGCTTTGCCCTTTTCCCTCGCCTTTCATTACCTTGCTTTCCCCATTTGCCTTGCCTTGGTTTGCCCTTTTGCCTTCTCTTGCATTGCCTTGCTTTGCCCTTTTGACTTGCCTTGCATTGTCTTGCTTTGCCCTTTTGCCTTTCCTTGCTTTGCCCTTTTGCCTTGCCTTGCCTCGCCTTGCTTTGCTCTTTTGCCTTGCCTTGCCTTGCTTTGCCCTTTTGCTTTGCCTTGCTTTTTCATTTTACCTTGCCTTTCCTTGCCTTGCCTTTCTTTGCCCTTTTCCCTTGCATTGACCTTCTTTACCCGTTTCTCTTCCCTTACCATGCTTTGCCCTTTTGCCTTGCCTTGCCTTGCTTTGCCCTTTTGCCTTGCCCTGCTTTGCCCTTCTGCGTTGCCTTGCCTTGCTTTGCTCTTTTGTGCTGCCTTTGCATGCCTTGGTTTGCACTTTTGTGTTGCCTTCTCTTGCCTTTCTTTGCCCTTTTGCCTTGCATTGCCTTGCTTTAACCGTTTGCTTTGCCTTGCCTTGCTTTGCGTTTTTGCCTTACCTTGTCTTGCATTGCCCTTTTGCCTTGCCTTGCCTTTTCTTGCTTTCCCTTTTGACTTTCCTTGCTTAGCTTTGCCCTTTTGCCTTGCATTTCCTTGGTTTGCCATCATGCCTTGCCATGCCTTGCTTTGCCCTTTTCCCTTGCCTTTCATTGCCTTGCTTTCCCCATTTGCCTTGCCTTGCTTTGCCCTTTAGACTTGCCTTGCATTGTCTTCCTTTGCCCTTTTGCCTTTCATTGCTTTGCCCTTTTGCCTTGCCTTGCCTAGCTTTACTTTGCTCTTTTGCCTTACCTTGCCTTTCTTTGCCCTTTTGCCTTGCATTGCCTTGCTTTGCCCATTTACCTTGCCTTACCTTTCCTTGCTTTTCCGTTTTGCCTTTCCTTGCCTTTCCTTTCTTTCCCTTTTTGCCTTGGCTTGCCTTGCCTTGCCCATTTGCCTTTCCTTTCTTTGCCTTTCTTTGCCTTTTTGCCTTGCCTTGCCTTGCTTTACCCGTTTGCTTTGCCTTCCCTTTCATTACCCTTTTGCCTTGCCTTGCCTTGCTTTGCCCTTTTGCTTTGCCTTGCCTTGCCTTGCCTTGCCTTGTTTTGCCCTTTTGCCTTGCATTACCTTGCTTTACCCTTTTCCCTTTCCTTGCCTTGCCTTGCTTTGCCTTTTTGCCTTGCCCTGCTTTGCCCTTTTGCGTTGCTTTGCCTTGCTTTGCTCTTTTGTGCTGCCTTTGCATGCCTTGGTTTGCACTTTTGTGTTGCCTTCCCTTGCCTTTCTTTGCCCTTTTTCCTTGCCTTGCTTTGCGTTTTTGCCTTACCTTGCCTTGCATTGCCCTTTGCCTTGCCATGCCTTGTCTTGCTTTCCCTTTTGACTTGCCTTGCTTAGCTTTGCCCTTTTCCCTTGCCTTGCCTTGGTTTGCCTTTTTACCTTGCAATGCCTTGCTTTGCCCTTTTCCCTTGCCTTTCATTACATTGCTTTCCCCATTTGCCTTGCCTTGGTTTGCCCTTTTGCCTTCTCTTGCATTGACTTGCTTTGCCCTTTGCCTTGCTTTGCCTCGCCTTGCTTTGCCCTTTTGCCTTGCCTTGCCTTGCTTTGCCCTTTTGCCTTGCCATGCTTTTTCATTTTGCCTTGCCTTTCCTTGCCTTGCCTTTCTTTGCACTTTTGCCTTTCCTTGCCTTGCCTTTCTTTGCCTTTTTGCCTTGCTTTAACCGTTTGCTTTGCCTTCCCTTTCTTTACCCTTTTTCCTTGCCTTGCCTTGCTTTGCCGTTTTGCTTTGCCTTGCCTTGCCTTGCTTTTCCCTTTTGCCTTGCCTTGCCTTGTTTTGCCCTTTTGACTGGCATTTCCTTGCTTTATCCTTTTCCCTTTTCTTGCCTTGCCTTGCCCTTCTTTTCTCTTTTGCCTTTCCTTGCTTTGCCTTGCTTTGCCCTTTTGCCTTGCCTTGCCTTGCTTTGGTCTTTTGCGTTGCCTTACCTTATTTTGCCCTTTTGCCTTGCCTTCCCTTGCCTTTCTTTGCCCTTTTGCCTTGCCTTGCATTGTCTTGCTTTGCCCTTTTGCCTTTCCTTGCTTTGCCTTTTTGCCTTGCCTTGCCTTGCCTTACCTTGCTCTTTTGCCTTGCCTTGCTTTTTCACTTGGCCTTGTCTTGCCTTTCCTTGCCTTGCCTTGCATTGCCCTTTTGCCTTGCCATGCCTTGTCTTGTTTTCCCTTTTGGCTTGCCTTGCTTAGCTTTGCCCTTTTGCCTTGCCTTTCCTTGGTTTGCCTTCATGCCTTGCCATGCCTTGCTTTGCCCTTTTCCCTTGCCTTTCATTGCCTTGCTTTCCCCATTTGCCTTGACTTGCTTTGCCCTTTAGACTTGCCTTGCATTGTCTTCCTTTGCCCTTTTGCCTTTCATTGCTTTGCCCTTTTCCCTTGCCTTTCAATACCTTGCTTTCCCCATTTGCCTTGCCTTGGCTTGCCCTTTTGACTTCTCTTGCATTGCCTTGCTTTGCCCTTTGCCTTGCCTTGCCTCGCCTTGCTTTGCCCTTTTGCCTTGCCTTGCTTTTTCATGTTGCCTTGCCTTTCCTTGCCTTGCCTTTCTTTGCCCTTTTACCTTGCATTGCCCTTCTTTACCCATTTCTCTTCCTTTGCCATGCTTTGCCCGTTTTGCGTTGCCTTGCCTTGCTTTGGCCATTTACCTTGCCTTACCTTGCCTTGCTTTTCCCTTTGCCTTTCCTTGCCTTTCCTTTCTTTGCCTTTTTGCCTTGCCTTGCCTTGCCTTGCTTTGCCCATTTGCCTTTCCTTGCCTTGCCTTTCTTTGCCTTTTTGCCTTGCTTTAACCGTTTGCTTTGCCTTCCCTTTCTTTACCCTTTTGCCTTGCCTTGCCTTGCTTTGACGTTTTGCTTTGCCTTGCGTTGCCTTGCTTTTCCCTTTTGCCTTGCCTTGCCTTGTTTTGCCCTTTTGACTGGCATTTCCTTGCTTTACCCTTTTCCCTTTTCTTGCCTTGCCTTGCCCTTCTTTTCTCTTTTGCCTTTCCTTGCCTTGCCTTGCTTTGCCCTTTTGCCTTGCCTTGCCTTGCTTTGGTCTTTTGCTTTGCCTTACCTTATTTTGCCCTTTTGCCTTGCCTTCCATTGCCTTTCTTTGCCCTTTTGCCTTGCCTTGCATTGTCTTGCTTTGCCCTTTTGCCTTTCCTTGCTTTGCCTTTTTGCCTTGCCTTGCCTTGCCTTACCTTGCTCTTTTGCCTTGCCTTGCTTTTTCACTTGGCCTTGTCTTGCCTTTCCTTGCCTTGCCTTTCTTTGCCCTTTTGCCTTGCATTGCCTTGCTTTACCCGTTTGCTTTGCCTTGCCTTGCATTGCCATTTTGCCTTGTCTTGCATTGTCTTGCTTTCACTTTTTACTTTCCTTGCTTAGCTTTGCCCTTTTGCCTTGACTTGCCTTGGTTTGCCTTTATGCCTTGCCATGCCTTGCTTTGCCCTTTTCCTTTGCCTTTCTTTGCCTTGCTTTCAAATTTGCCTTGCCTTGCCTTGCCTTGCTTTGCCCTTTAGACTTGCCTTGCATTGTCTTCCTTTGCCCTTATGCCTTTCCTTGCTTTGCCCTTTTGCCTTGCCTTTCATTGCCTTGCTTTGCCCTTTTGCCTTGCCTTGCCTAGCCTTACTTTGCTCTTTTGCCTTACCTTGCCTTTCTTTGCCCTTTTGCCTTGCATTGCCTTTCTTTACCCGTTTCTCTTCCCTTACCATGCTTTGCCCTTTTGCCTTGCCTTGCCTTGCTTTGCCCATTTACCTTGCCTTACCTTTCCTTGCTTTTCCCTTTTGCCTTTCCTTGCCTTTCCTTTCTTTCCCTTTTTGCCTTGACTTGCCTTGCCTTGCTTTGCCCATTTGCCTTTCCTTTCTTTGCCTTTTTTTGCCTTTTTGCCTTGCCTTGCCTTGCTTTACCCGTTTGCTTTGCCTTCCCTTTCTTTACCCTTTTGCCTTGCCTTGCCTTGCTTTGCCGTGTTGCTTTGCCTTGCCTTGCCTTGCCTTTTCTTGCTTTCTCTTTTGACTTTCCTTGCTTAGCTTTGCCCTTTTGCCTTGCATTTCCTTGGTTTGCCTTCATGCCTTGCCATGCCTTGCTTTGCCCTTTTCCCTTGCCTTTCATTGCCTTGCTTTCCCCATTTGCCTTGCCTTGCTTTGCCCTTTAGACTTGCCTTGCATTATCTTCCTTTGCCCTTTTGCCTTTCATTGCTTTGCTTTTTTGCCTTGCCTTGCCTAGCCTTACTTTGCTCTTTTGCCTTACCTTGCCTTTCTTTGCCTTTCTTTGCCTTTTTGCCTTGCCTTCCCTTGCTTTACCCGTTTGCTTTGCCTTGCCTTTCTTTACCATTTTGACTTGCCTTGCCTTTCTTTGCCGTGTTGCTTTGCCTTGCCTTGCCTTGCATTCCCTTTTGCCTTGCCTTCCCTTGCCTTGTTTTGCCCTTTTGCCTTGCATTACCTTGCTTTACCCTTTTCCCTTTCCTTGCCTTGCCTTGCTTTGCCCTTTTGCCTTGCCCTGCTTTGCCCTTCTGCGTTGCCTTGCCTTGCTTTGCTCTTTTGTGCTGCCTTTGCATTCCTAGGTTTGCACTTTTGTGTTGCCTTCCCTTGCCTTTCTTTGCCCTTTTGCCTTGCATTGCCTTGATTTAACCGTTTGCTTTGCCTTGCCTTGCTTTGCCATTTTGCCTTGCCTTGCTTTGCGTTTTTGCCTTACCTTGTCTTGCATTGCCCTTTTCCCTTGCCTTGCCTTTTCTTGCTTTCCCTTTTGACTTTCCTTGCTTAGCTTTGCCCTTTTGCCTTGCATTTCCTTGGTTTGCCTTCATGCCTTGCCATGCCTTGCTTTGCCCTTTTCCCTTGCCTTTCATTGCCTTGCTTTCCCCATTTGCCTTGCCTTGCTTTGCCCTTTAGACTTGCCTTGCATTGTCTTCCTTTGCCCTTTTGCCTTTCATTGCTTTGCCCTTTTGCCTTGCCTTGCCTAGCCTTAATTTGCTCTTTTGCCTTACCTTGCCTTTCTTTGCCCTTTTGCCTTGCATTGCCTTTCTTTACCCGTTTCTCTTCCATTACCATGCTTTGCCCTTTTGCCTTGCCTTGCCTTGCTTTGCCCATTTACCTTGCCTTACCTTTCCTTGCTTTTCCGTTTTGCCTTTCCTTGCCTTTCCCTTCTTTGCCTTTTTGCCTTGACTTGCCTTGCCTTGCTTTGCCCATTTGCCTTTCCTTTCTTTCCTTTCTTTGCCTTTTTGCCTTGCCTTGCCTTGCTTTACCCGTTTGCTTTGCCTTCCCTTTCTTTACCCTTTTGCCTTGCCTTGCCTTGCTTCGCCCTTTTGCTTTGCCTTGCCTTGCATTGCTATTCCCTTTTGCCTTGCCTTGCCTTGCCTTGTTTTGCCCTTTTGCCTTGCATTACCTTGCTTTACCCTTTTCCCTTTCCTTGCCTTGCCTTGCTTTGCCTTTTTGTCTTGCCCTGCTTTGCCCTTTTGCTTGCCTTGCCTTGCTTTGCTCTTTTGTGCTGCCTTTGCATGCCTTGGTTTGCACTTTTGTGTTGCCTTCCCTTGCCTTTCTTTGCCCTTTTTCCTTGCCTTGCTTTGCGTTTTTGCCTTACCTTGCCTTGCTTTGCCCTTTTCCCTTGCCGTGCCTTGGTTTGCCTTTTTACCTTGCAATGCCTTGCTTTGCCCTTTTCCCTCGCCTTTCATTACCTTGCTTTCCCCATTTGCCTTGCCTTGGTTTGCCCTTTTGCCTTCTCTTGCATTGCCTTGCTTTGCCCTTTTGACTTGCCTTGCATTGTCTTGCTTTGCCCTTTTGCCTTTTCTTGCTTTGCCCTTTTGCCTTGCCTTGCCTCGCCTTTGCTTTGCTCTTTTGCCTTGCCTTGCCTTGCTTTGCCCTTTTGCTTTGCCTTGCTTTTTCATTTTACCTTGCCTTTCCTTGCCTTGCCTTTCTTTGCCCTTTTCCCTTGCATTGCCCTTCTTTACCCGTTTCTCTTCCCTTACCATGCTTTGCCCTTTTGCCTTGCCTTGCCTTGCTTTGCCCTTTTTCCTTGCCTTGCATTGTCTTGCTTTGCCCTTTTGCCTTTCCTTGCTTTGCCTTTTTGCCTTGTCTTGCCTTGCCTTACCTTGCTCTTTTGCCTTGCCTTGCTTTTTCACTTGGCCTTGTCTTGCCTTTCCTTGCCTTGCCTTTCTTTGCCCTTTTGCCTTGCATTGCCTTGCTTTACCCGTTTGCTTTGCCTTGCCTTGCATTGCCATTTTGCCTTGTCTTGCATTGTCTTGCTTTCACTTTTGACTTTCCTTGCTTAGCTTTGCCCTTTTGCCTTGCCTTGCCTTGGTTTGCTTTTATGCCTTGCCATGCCTTGCTTTGCCCTTTTCCTTTGCCTTTCTTTGCCTTGCTTTCAAATTTGCCTTTCCTTGCTTTGCCCTTTTGCCTTGCCTTGCCTTGCCTTGCTTTGCTCTTTTGCCTTACCTTGCCTTTCTTTGCCCTTTTGCCTTGCATTGCCTTTCTTTACCCGTTTCTCTTCCCTTACCATGCTTTGCCCTTTTGCCTTGCCTTGCCTTGCTTTGCCCATTTACCTTGCCTTACCTTTCCTTGCTTTTCCGTTTTGCCTTTCCTTGCTTTCCTTTCTTTGCTTTTTTGCCTTGACTTGCCTTGCCTTGCTTTGCCCATTTGCCTTTCCTTTCTTTGCCTTTTTTTGCCTTTTTGCCTTGCCTTGCCTTGCTTTACCCGTTTGCTTTGCCTTCCCTTTCTTTACCCTTTTGCCTTGCCTTGCCTTGCTTTGCCGTGTTGCTTTGCCTTGCCTTGCCTTGCCTTTTCTTGCTTTCCCTTTTGACTTTCCTTGCTTAGCTTTGCCCTTTTGCCTTGCATTTCCTTGGTTTGCCTTCATGCCTTGCCATGCCTTGCTTTGCCCTTTTCCCTTGCCTTTCATTGCCTTGCTTTCCCCATTTGCCTTGCCTTGCTTTGCCCTTTAGACTTGCCTTGCATTGTCTTCCTTTGCCCTTTTGCCTTTCATTGCTTTGCCCTTTTGCCTTGCCTTGCCTAGCCTTACTTTGCTCTTTTGCCTTACCTTGCCTTTCTTTGCCTTTCTTTGCCTTTTTGCCTTGCCTTCCCTTGCTTTACCCGTTTGCTTTGCCTTCCCTTTCTTTACCATTTTGCCTTGCCTTGCCTTTCTTTGCCGTGTTGCTTTGCCTTGCCTTGCCTTGCATTCCCTTTTGCCTTGCCTTGCCTTGCCTTGCTTTGCCCTTTTGCCTTGCATTACCTTGCTTTACCCTTTTCCCTTTCCTTGCCTTGCCTTGCTTTGCCCTTTTGCCTTGCCCTGCTTTGCCCTTCTGCGTTGCCTTGCCTTGCTTTGCTCTTTTGTGCTGCCTTTGCATGCCTTGGTTTGCACTTTTGTGTTGCCTTCCCTTGCCTTTCTTTGCCCTTATGCCTTGCATTGCCTTGATTTAACCGTTTGCTTTGCCTTGCCTTGCTTTGCCATTTTGCCTTGCCTTGCTTTGCGTTTTTGCCTTACCTTGTCTTGCATTGCCCTTTTCCCTTGCCTTGCCTTTTCTTGCTTTCCCTTTTGACTTTCCTTGCTTAGCTTTGCCCTTTTGCCTTGCATTTCCTTGGTTTGCCTTCATGCCTTGCCATGCCTTGCTTTGCCCTTTTCCCTTGCCTTTCATTGCCTTGCTTTCCCCATTTGCCTTGCCTTGCTTTGCCCTTTAGACTTGCCTTGCATTGTCTTCCTTTGCCCTTTTGCCTTTCATTGCTTTGCCCTTTTGCCTTGCCTTGCCTAGCCTTACTTTGCTCTTTTGCCTTACCTTGCCTTTCTTTGCCCTTTTGCCTTGCATTGCCTTTCTTTACCCGTTTCTCTTCCCTTACCATGCTTTGCCCTTTTGCCTTACCTTGCCTTGCTTTGCCCATTTACCTTGCCTTACCTTTCCTTGCTTTTCCGTTTTGCCTTTCCTTGCCTTTCCCTTCTTTGCCTTTTTGCCTTGACTTGCCTTGCCTTGCTTTGCCCATTTGCCTTTCCTTTCTTTCCTTTCTTTGCCTTTTTGCCTTGCCTTGCCTTGCTTTACCCGTTTGCTTAGCCTTCCCTTTCTTTACCCTTTTGCCTTGCCTTGCCTTGCTTCGCCCTTTTGCTTTGCCTTGCCTTGCATTGCTCTTCCCTTTTGCCTTGCCTTGCCTTGCCTTGTTTTGCCCTTTTGCCTTGCATTACCTTGCTTTACCCTTTTCCCTTTCCTTGCCTTGCCTTGCTTTGCCTTTTTGTCTTGCCCTGCTTTGCCCTTTTGCGTTGCCTTGCCTTGCTTTGCTCTTTTGTGCTACCTTTGCATGCCTTGGTTTGCACTTTTGTGTTGCCTTCCCTTGCCTTTCTTTGCCCTTTTTCCTTGCCTTGCTTTGCGTTTTTGCCTTACCTTGCCTTGCATTGCCCTTTTGCCTTGCCATGCCTTGTCTTGTTTTCCCTTTTGGCTTGCCTTGCTTAGCTTTGCCCTTTTCCCTTGCCGTGCCTTGGTTTGCCTTTTTACCTTGCAATGCCTTGCTTTGCCCTTTTCCCTCGCCTTTCATTACCTTGCTTTCCCCATTTGCCTTGCCTTGGTTTGCCCTTTTGCCTTCTCTTGCATTGCCTTGCTTTGCCCTTTTGACTTGCCTTGCATTGTCTTGCTTTGCCCTTTTGCCTTTCCTTGCTTTGCCCTTTTGCCTTGCCTTGCCTCGCCTTGCTTTGCCCTTTTGCCTTGCCTTGCCTTGCTTTGCCCTTTTGCTTTGCCTTGCTTTTTCATTTTACCTTGCCTTTCCTTGCCTTGCCTTTCTTTGCCCTTTTCCCTTGCATTGACCTTCTTTACCCGTTTCTCTTCCCTTACCATGCTTTGCCCTTTTGCCTTGCCTTGCCTTGCTTTGCCCTTTTGCCTTGCCCTGCTTTGCCCTTCTGCGTTGCCTTGCCTTGCTTTGCTCTTTTGTGCTGCCTTTGCATGCCTTGGTTTGCACTTTTGTGTTGCCTTCTCTTGCCTTTCTTTGCCCTTTTGCCTTGCATTGCCTTGCTTTAACCGTTTGCTTTGCCTTGCCTTGCTTTGCGTTTTTGCCTTACCTTGTCTTGCATTGCCCTTTTGCCTTGCCTTGCCTTTTCTTGCTTTCCCTTTTGACTTTCCTTGCTTAGCTTTGCCCTTTTGCCTTGCATTTCCTTGGTTTGCCATCATGCCTTGCCATGCCTTGCTTTGCCCTTTTCCCTTGCCTTTCATTGCCTTGCTTTCCCCATTTGCCTTGCCTTGCTTTGCCCTTTAGACTTGCCTTGCATTGTCTTCCTTTGCCCTTTTGCCTTTCATTGCTTTGCCCTTTTGCCTTGCCTTGCCTAGCTTTACTTTGCTCTTTTGCCTTACCTTGCCTTTCTTTGCCCTTTTGCCTTGCATTGCCTTGCTTTGCCCATTTACCTTGCCTTACCTTTCCTTGCTTTTCCGTTTTGCCTTTCCTTGCCTTTCCTTTCTTTCCCTTTTTGCCTTGGCTTGCCTTGCCTTGCCCATTTGCCTTTCCTTTCTTTGCCTTTCTTTGCCTTTTTGCCTTGCCTTGCCTTGCTTTACCCGTTTGCTTTGCCTTCCCTTTCATTACCCTTTTGCCTTGCCTTGCCTTGCTTTGCCCTTTTGCTTTGCCTTGCCTTGCCTTGCCTTGCCTTGTTTTGCCCTTTTGCCTTGCATTACCTTGCTTTACCCTTTTCCCTTTCCTTGCCTTGCCTTGCTTTGCCTTTTTGCCTTGCCCTGCTTTGCCCTTTTGCGTTGCTTTGCCTTGCTTTGCTCTTTTGTGCTGCCTTTGCATGCCTTGGTTTGCACTTTTGTGTTGCCTTCCCTTGCCTTTCTTTGCCCTTTTTCCTTGCCTTGCTTTGCGTTTTTGCCTTACCTTGCCTTGCATTGCCCTTTGCCTTGCCATGCCTTGTCTTGCTTTCCCTTTTGACTTGCCTTGCTTAGCTTTGCCCTTTTCCCTTGCCTTGCCTTGGTTTGCCTTTTTACCTTGCAATGCCTTGCTTTGCCCTTTTCCCTTGCCTTTCATTACATTGCTTTCCCCATTTGCCTTGCCTTGGTTTGCCCTTTTGCCTTCTCTTGCATTGACTTGCTTTGCCCTTTGCCTTGCTTTGCCTCGCCTTGCTTTGCCCTTTTGCCTTGCCTTGCCTTGCTTTGCCCTTTTGCCTTGCCATGCTTTTTCATTTTGCCTTGCCTTTCCTTGCCTTGCCTTTCTTTGCACTTTTGCCTTTCCTTGCCTTGCCTTTCTTTGCCTTTTTGCCTTGCTTTAACCGTTTGCTTTGCCTTCCCTTTCTTTACCCTTTTTCCTTGCCTTGCCTTGCTTTGCCGTTTTGCTTTGCCTTGCCTTGCCTTGCTTTTCCCTTTTGCCTTGCCTTGCCTTGTTTTGCCCTTTTGACTGGCATTTCCTTGCTTTATCCTTTTCCCTTTTCTTGCCTTGCCTTGCCCTTCTTTTCTCTTTTGCCTTTCCTTGCTTTGCCTTGCTTTGCCCTTTTGCCTTTCCTTGCCTTGCTTTGGTCTTTTGCGTTGCCTTACCTTATTTTGCCCTTTTGCCTTGCCTTCCCTTGCCTTTCTTTGCCCTTTTGCCTTGCCTTGCATTGTCTTGCTTTGCCCTTTTGCCTTTCCTTGCTTTGCCTTTTTGCCTTGCCTTGCCTTGCCTTACCTTGCTCTTTTGCCTTGCCTTGCTTTTTCACTTGGCCTTGTCTTGCCTTTCCTTGCCTTGCCTTGCATTGCCCTTTTGCCTTGCCATGCCTTGTCTTGTTTTCCCTTTTGGCTTGCCTTGCTTAGCTTTGCCCTTTTGCCTTGCCTTTCCTTGGTTTGCCTTCATGCCTTGCCATGCCTTGCTTTGCCCTTTTCCCTTGCCTTTCATTGCCTTGCTTTCCCCATTTGCCTTGACTTGCTTTGCCCTTTAGACTTGCCTTGCATTGTCTTCCTTTGCCCTTTTGCCTTTCATTGCTTTGCCCTTTTCCCTTGCCTTTCAATACCTTGCTTTCCCCATTTGCCTTGCCTTGGCTTGCCCTTTTGACTTCTCTTGCATTGCCTTGCTTTGCCCTTTGCCTTGCCTTGCCTCGCCTTGCTTTGCCCTTTTGCCTTGCCTTGCTTTTTCATGTTGCCTTGCCTTTCCTTGCCTTGCCTTTCTTTGCCCTTTTACCTTGCATTGCCCTTCTTTACCCATTTCTCTTCCTTTGCCATGCTTTGCCCGTTTTGCGTTGCCTTGCCTTGCTTAGGCCATTTACCTTGCCTTACCTTGCCTTGCTTTTCCCTTTGCCTTTCCTTGCCTTTCCTTTCTTTGCCTTTTTGCCTTGCCTTGCCTTGCCTTGCTTTGCCCATTTGCCTTTCCTTGCCTTGCCTTTCTTTGCCTTTTTGCCTTGCTTTAACCGTTTGCTTTGCCTTCCCTTTCTTTACCCTTTTGCCTTGCCTTGCCTTGCTTTGACGTTTTGCTTTGCCTTGCGTTGCCTTGCTTTTCCCTTTTGCCTTGCCTTGCCTTGTTTTGCCCTTTTGACTGGCATTTCCTTGCTTTACCCTTTTCCCTTTTCTTGCCTTGCCTTGCCCTTCTTTTCTCTTTTGCCTTTCCTTGCCTTGCCTTGCTTTGCCCTTTTGCCTTGCCTTGCCTTGCTTTGGTCTTTTGCTTTGCCTTACCTTATTTTGCCCTTTTGCCTTGCCTTCCATTGCCTTTCTTTGCCCTTTTGCCTTGCCTTGCATTGTCTTGCTTTGCCCTTTTGCCTTTCCTTGCTTTGCCTTTTTGCCTTGCCTTGCCTTGCCTTACCTTGCTCTTTTGCCTTGCCTTGCTTTTTCACTTGGCCTTGTCTTGCCTTTCCTTGCCTTGCCTTTCTTTGCCCTTTTGCCTTGCATTGCCTTGCTTTACCCGTTTGCTTTGCCTTGCCTTGCATTGCCATTTTGCCTTGTCTTGCATTGTCTTGCTTTCACTTTTTACTTTCCTTGCTTAGCTTTGCCCTTTTGCCTTGACTTGCCTTGGTTTGCCTTTATGCCTTGCCATGCCTTGCTTTGCCCTTTTCCTTTGCCTTTCTTTGCCTTGCTTTCAAATTTGCCTTGCCTTGCCTTGCCTTGCTTTGCCCTTTAGACTTGCCTTGCATTGTCTTCCTTTGCCCTTATGCCTTTCCTTGCTTTGCCCTTTTGCCTTGCCTTTCATTGCCTTGCTTTCCCCATTTGCCTTGCCTTGCTTTGCCCTTTAGACTTGCCTTGCATTGTCTTCCTTTGCCCTTTTGCCTTTCATTGCTTTGCCCTTTTGCCTTGCCTTGCCTAGCCTTACTTTGCTCTTTTGCCTTACCTTGCCTTTCTTTGCCCTTTTGCCTTGCATTGCCTTTCTTTACCCGTTTCTCTTCCCTTACCATGCTTTGCCCTTTTGCCTTGCCTTGCCTTGCTTTGCCCATTTACCTTGCCTTACCTTTCCTTGCTTTTCCCTTTTGCCTTTCCTTGCCTTTCCTTTCTTTGCCTTTTTGCCTTGACTTGCCTTGCCTTGCTTTGCCCATTTGCCTTTCCTTTCTTTGCCTTTTTTTGCCTTTTTGCCTTGCCTTGCCTTGCTTTACCCGTTTGCTTTGCCTTCCCTTTCTTTACCCTTTTGCCTTGCCTTGCCTTGCTTTGCCGTGTTGCTTTGCCTTGCCTTGCCTTGCCTTTTCTTGCTTTCTCTTTTGACTTTCCTTGCTTAGCTTTGCCCTTTTGCCTTGCATTTCCTTGGTTTGCCTTCATGCCTTGCCATGCCTTGCTTTGCCCTTTTCCCTTGCCTTTCATTGCCTTGCTTTCCCCATTTGCCTTGCCTTGCTTTGCCCTTTAGACTTGCCTTGCATTATCTTCCTTTGCCCTTTTGCCTTTCATTGCTTTGCTTTTTTGCCTTGCCTTGCCTAGCCTTACTTTGCTCTTTTGCCTTACCTTGCCTTTCTTTGCCTTTCTTTGCCTTTTTGCCTTGCCTTCCCTTGCTTTACCCGTTTGCTTTGCCTTGCCTTTCTTTACCATTTTGACTTGCCTTGCCTTTCTTTGCCGTGTTGCTTTGCCTTGCCTTGCCTTGCATTCCCTTTTGCCTTGCCTTCCCTTGCCTTGTTTTGCCCTTTTGCCTTGCATTACCTTGCTTTACCCTTTTCCCTTTCCTTGCCTTGCCTTGCTTTGCCCTTTTGCCTTGCCCTGCTTTGCCCTTCTGCGTTGCCTTGCCTTGCTTTGCTCTTTTGTGCTGCCTTTGCATTCCTAGGTTTGCACTTTTGTGTTGCCTTCCCTTGCCTTTCTTTGCCCTTTTGCCTTGCATTGCCTTGATTTAACCGTTTGCTTTGCCTTGCCTTGCTTTGCCATTTTGCCTTGCCTTGCTTTGCGTTTTTGCCTTACCTTGTCTTGCATTGCCCTTTTCCCTTGCCTTGCCTTTTCTTGCTTTCCCTTTTGACTTTCCTTGCTTAGCTTTGCCCTTTTGCCTTGCATTTCCTTGGTTTGCCTTCATGCCTTGCCATGCCTTGCTTTGCCCTTTTCCCTTGCCTTTCATTGCCTTGCTTTCCCCATTTGCCTTGCCTTGCTTTGCCCTTTAGACTTGCCTTGCATTGTCTTCCTTTGCCCTTTTGCCTTTCATTGCTTTGCCCTTTTGCCTTGCCTTGCCTAGCCTTAATTTGCTCTTTTGCCTTACCTTGCCTTTCTTTGCCCTTTTGCCTTGCATTGCCTTTCTTTACCCGTTTCTCTTCCATTACCATGCTTTGCCCTTTTGCCTTGCCTTGCCTTGCTTTGCCCATTTACCTTGCCTTACCTTTCCTTGCTTTTCCGTTTTGCCTTTCCTTGCCTTTCCCTTCTTTGCCTTTTTGCCTTGACTTGCCTTGCCTTGCTTTGCCCATTTGCCTTTCCTTTCTTTGCCTTTCTTTGCCTTTTTGCCTTGCCTTGCCTTGCTTTACCCATTTGCTTTGCCTTCCCTTTCTTTACCCTTTTGCCTTGCCTTGCCTTGCTTTGCCCTTTTGATTTGCCCTGCTTTGCGTTTTTGCCTTACCTTGCCTTGCATTGCCCTTTTGCCTTGCCCTGCTTTGCGTTTTTGCCTTACCTTGCCTTGCATTGCCCTTTTGCCTTGCCATGCCTTGTCTTGTTTTCCCTTTTGGATTGCCTTGCTTAGCTTTGCCCTTTTCCCTTGCATTGCCCTTCTTTACCCGTTTCTCTTCCCTTACCATGCTTTGCCCTTTTGCCTTGCCTTGCCTTGCATTGCTGTTCCCTTTTGCCTTGCCTTGCCTTGCCTTGTTTTGCCCTTTTGCCTTGCATTACCTTGCTTTACCCTTTTCCCTTTCCTTGCCTTGCCTTGCTTTGCCTTTTTGTCTTGCCCTGCTTTGCCCTTTTGCGTTGCCTTGCCTTGCTTTGCTCTTTTGTGCTGCCTTTGCATGCCTTGGTTTGCACTTTTGTGTTGCCTTCCCTTGCCTTTCTTTGCCCTTTTTCCTTGCCTTGCTTTGCGTTTTTGCCTTACCTTGCCTTGCATTGCCCTTTTGCCTTGCCATGCCTTGTCTTGTTTTCCCTTTTGGCTTGCCTTGCTTAGCTTTGCCCTTTTCCCTTGCCGTGCCTTGGTTTGCCTTTTTACCTTGCAATGCCTTGCTTTGCCCTTTTCCCTCGTCTTTCATTACCTTGCTTTCCCCATTTGCCTTGCCTTGGTTTGCCCTTTTGCCTTCTCTTGCATTGCCTTGCTTTGCCCTTTTGACTTGCCTTGCATTGTCTTGCTTTGCTCTTTTGCCTTGCCTTGCCTTGCTTTGCCCTTTTGCCTTGCCTTGCCTCGCCTTGCTTTGCTCTTTTGCCTTGCCTTGCCTTGCTTTGCCCTTTTGCTTTGCCTTGGTTTTTCATTTTACCTTGCCTTTCCTTGCCTTGCCTTTCTTTGCCCTGCTTTTTCATTTTACCTTGCCTTTCCTTGCCTTGCCTTTCTTTGCCCTTTTCCCTTGCATTGCCCTTCTTTACCCGTTTCTCTTCTCTTACCGTGCTTTGCCCTTTTGCCTTGCCTTGCCTTGCTTTGCCCTTTTTCCTTGCCTTGCATTGTCTTGCTTTGCCCTTTTGCCTTTCCTTGCTTTGCCTTTTTGCCTTGCCTTGCCTTGCCTTACCTTGCTCTTTTGCCTTGCCTTGCTTTTTCACTTGGCCTTGTCTTGCCTTTCCTTGCCTTGCCTTTCTTTGCCCTTTTGCCTTGCATTGCCTTGCTTTACCCGTTTGCTTTGCCTTGCCTTGCATTGCCATTTTGCCTTGTCTTGCATTGTCTTGCTTTCACTTTTGACTTTCCTTGCTTAGCTTTGCCCTTTTGCCTTGCCTTGCCTTGGTTTGCCTTTATGCCTTGCCGTGCCTTGCTTTGCCCTTTTCCTTTGCCTTTCTTTGCCTTGCTTTCCCAATTTGCCTTTCCTTGCTTTGCCCTTTTGCCTTGCCTTGCCTTGCCTTGCTTTGCCCTTTAGACTTGCCTTGCCTTGCCTTGCCCTTTTCCCTTGCCTTTCATTGCCTTGCTTTCCTCTTTTGCCTTGACTTGCTTTGCCCTTTAGACTTGCCTTGCATTGTCTTCCTTTGCCCTTTTGCCTTTCATTGCTTTGCCCTTTTGCCTTGCCTTGCCTAGCCTTACTTTGCTCTTTTGCCTTACCTTGCCTTTCTTTGCCCTTTTGCCTTGCATTGCCTTTCTTTACCCGTTTCTCTTCCATTGCCATGCTTTGCCCCTTTGCCTTGCCTTGCCTTGCTTTGCCCATTTACCTTGCCTTACCTTTCCTTGCTTTTCCGTTTTGCCTTTCCTTGCCTTTCCCTTCTTTGCCTTTTTGCCTTGACTTGCCTTGTCTTGCTTTGCCCATTTGCCTTTCCTTTCTTTGCCTTTCTTTGCCTTTTTGCCTTGCCTTGCCTTGCTTTACCCATTTGCTTTGCCTTCCCTTTCTTTACCCTTTTGCCTTGCCTTGCCTTGCTTTGCCCTTTTGCTTTGCCTTGCCTTGCATTGCTATTCCCTTTTGCCTTGCCTTGCCTTACCTTGTTTTGCCCTTTTGCCTTGCATTACCTTGCTTTACCCTTTTCCCTTTCCTTGCCTTGCCTTGCTTTGCCCTTTTGCCTTGCCCTGCTTTGCGTTTTTGCCTTACCTTGCCTTGCATTGCACTTTTGCCTTGCCATGCCTTGTCTTGTTTTCCCTTTTGGCTTGCCTTGCTTAGCTTTGCCCTTTTCCCTTGCCTTGCCTTGGTTTGCCTTTTTACCTTGCAATGCCTTGCTTTGCCCTTTTCCTTCGCCTATCATTACCTTGCTTTCCCCATTTGCCTTGCCTTGGTTTGCCCTTTTGCCTTCTCTTGCATTGCCTTGCTTTGCCCTTTTGACTTGCCTTGCATTGTCTTGCTTTGCCCTTTTGCCTTTCCTTGCTTTGCCCTTTTGCCTTGCCTTGTCTCGCCTTGCTTTGCTCTTTTGCCTTGCCTTGCCTTGCTTTGCCCTTTTGCTTTGCCTTGCTTTTTCATTTTACCTTGCCTTTCCATGCCTTGCCTTTCTTTGACCTTTTCCCTTGCATTGCCCTTCTTTACCCGTTTCTCTTCCCTTACCATGATTTGCCCTTTTGCCTTGCCTTGCCTTGTTTTGCCCTTTTTCCTTGCCTTGCATTGTCTTGCTTTGCCCTTTTGCCTTTCCTTGCTTTGCCTTTTTGCTTTGCCTTGCCTTGCCTTACCTTGCTCTTTTGCTTTGCCTTGCTTTTTCACTTGGCCTTGTCTTGCCTTTCCTTGCCTTGCCTTTCTTTGCCCTTTTGCCTTGCATTGCCTTGCTTTACCCGTTTGCTTTGCCTTGCCTTGCTTTACCATTTTGCCTTGTCTTGCATTGTCTTGCTTTCACTTTTGACTTTCCTTGCTTAGCTTTCCCCATTTCCCTTGCCTTGGTTTGCCCTTTTGCCTTCTCTTGCATTGCCTTGCTTTGCCCTTTGCCTTGCCTTGCCTCGCCTTGCTTTGCCCTTTTGCCTTGCCTTGCCTTGCTTTGCCCTTTTTCCTTGCCTTGCTTTGCGTTTTTGCCTTACCTTGCCTTGCATTGCCCTTTTGCCTTGCCATGCCTTGTCTTGTTTTCCCTTTTGGCTTGCCTTGCTTAGCTTTGCCCTTTTCCCTTGCCGTGCCTTGGTTTGCCTTTTTACCTTGCAATGCCTTGCTTTGCCCTTTTCCCTCGCCTTTCATTACCTTGCTTTCCCCATTTGCCTTGCCTTGGTTTGCCCTTTTGCCTTCTCTTGCATTGCCTTGCTTTGCCCTTTTGACTTGCCTTGCATTGTCTTGCTTTGCCCTTTTGCCTTTCCTTGCTTTGCCCTTTTGCCTTGCCTTGCCTCGCCTTGCTTTGCTCTTTTGCCTTGCCTTGCCTTGCTTTGCCCTTTTGCTTTGCCTTGCTTTTTCATTTTACCTTGCCTTTCCTTGCCTTGCCTTTCTTTGCCCTTTTCCATTGCATTGCGCTTCTTTACCCGTTTCTCTTTAGTTACCATGCTTTGCCCTTTTGCCTTGCCTTGCCTTGCTTTGCCATTTTGCCTTGCCTTGCTTTTCGTTTTTGCCTTACCTTGCCTTGCATTGCCCTTTTGCCTTGCCTTGCCTTGTCTTGCTTTCCCTTTTGACTTTCCTTGCTTAGCTTTGCCCTTTTGCCTTGCCTTGCCTTGTCTTGCTTTCCCTTTTGACTTTCCTTGCTTAACTTTGCCCTTTTGCCTTGCCTTTCCTTGGTTTGCCTTCATGCCTTGCCATGCCTTGCTTTGCCCTTTTCCCTTGCCTTTCATTGCCTTGCTTTCCCCATTTGCCTTGACTTGCTTTGCCCTTTAGACTTGCCTTGCATTGTCTTCCTTTGCCCTTTTGCCTTTCATTGCTTTGCCCTTTTCCCTTGCCTTTCATTACCTTGCTTTCCCCATTTGCCTTACCTTGGTTTGCCCTTTTGCCTTCTCTTGCATTGCCTTGCTTTGCCCTTTGCCTTGCCTTGCCTCGCCTTGCTTTGCCCTTTTGCCTTGCATTGCCCTTCTTTACCCATTTCTCTTCGTTTGCCATGCTTTGCCCTTTTGCCTTGCCTTGCCTTGCTTTGCCCATTTACCTTGCCTTACCTTGCCTTGCTTTTCCCTTTGCCTTTCCTTGCCTTTCCTTTCTTTGCCTTTTTGCCTTGACTTGCCTTGCCTTGCTTTGCGCATTTGCCTTTCCTTGCCTTGCCTTTCTTTGCCTTTTTGCCTTGCCTTGCCTTGCCTTTCTTTGCCTTTTTGCCTTGCTTTAACCGTTTGCTTTGCCTTCCCTTTCTTTACCCTTTTGCCTTGCCTTGCCTTGCTTTGACGTTTTGCTTTGCCTTGCCTTGCCTTGCTTTTCCCTTTTGCCTTGCCTTGCCTTGTTTTGCCCTTTTGACTGGCATTTCCTTGCTTTACCCTTTTCCCTTTTCTTGCCTTGCCTTGCCCTTCTTTTCTCTTTTGCCTTTCCTTGCCTTGCCTTGCTTTGCCCTTTTGCCTTGCCTTGCCTTGCTTTGGTCTTTTGCTTTGCCTTACCTTATTTTGCCCTTTTGCCTTGCCTTCCATTGCCTTTCTTTGCCCTTTTGCCTTGCCTTGCATTGTCTTGCTTTGCCCTTTTGCCTTTCCTTGCTTTGCCTTTTTGCCTTGTCTTGCCTTGCCTTACCTTGCTCTTTTGCCTTGCCTTGCTTTTTCACTTGGCCTTGTCTTGCCTTTCCTTGCCTTGCCTTTCTTTGCCTTTCTTTGCCTTGCATTGCCTTGCTTTACCCGTTTGCTTTGCCTTGCCTTGCATTGCCATTTTGCCTTCTCTTGCATTGTCTTGCTTTCACTTTTGACTTTCCTTGCTTAGCTTTGCCCTTTTGCCTTGCCTTTCCTTGGTTTGCCTTTATGCCTTGCCATGCCTTGCTTTGCCCTTTTCTTTGCCTTTCTTTGCCTTGCTTTCCCCATTTGCCTTGCCTTGCTTTGCCCTTTTCCCTTGCCTTGCCTTGCCTTGCTTTGCCCATTTACCTTGCCTTACCTTTCCTTGCTTTTCCTTTTTCCCTTTCCTTGCCTTGCTTTACTCGTTTGCTTTGCCTTCACTTTCTTTACTCTTTTGCCTTGCCTTGCCTTGCTTTGCCGTGTTGCTTTGCCTTGCCTTGCCTTGCATTCCCTTTTGCCTTGCCTTGCCTTGCCTTGTTTTGCCCTTTTGCCTTGCATTACCTTGCTTTACCCTTTTCCCTTTTCTTGCCTTGCCCTGCTTTGCCCTTCTGCGTTGCCTTGCCTTGCTTTGCTCTTTTGTGCTGCCTTTGCATGCCTTGGTTTGCACTTTTGTGTTGCCTTCCCTTGCCTTTCTTTGTGCCCTTTTGCCTTGCATTGCCTTGCTTTAACCGTTTGCTTTGCCTTGCCTTGCTTTGCGTTTTTGCCTTACCTTGCCTTGCATTGCCCTTTTGCCTTGCCTTGCCTTTTCTTGCTTTCCCTTTTGACTTTCCTTGCTTAGCTTTGCCCTTTTGCCTTGCATTTCCTTGGTTTGCCTTCATGCCTTGCCATGCCTTGCTTTGCCCTTTTCCCTTGCCTTTCATTGCCTTGCTTTCCCCATTTGCCTTGCCTTACTTTGCCCTTTAGACTTGCCTTGCATTGTCTTCCTTTGCCCTTTTGCCTTTCATTGCTTTGCCCTTTTGCCTTGCCTTGCCTAGCCTTACTTTGCTCTTTTGCCTTACCTTGCCTTTCTTTGCCTTTCTTTGCCTTTTTGCCTTGCCTTCCCTTGCTTTACCCGTTTGCTTTGCCTTCCCTTTCTTTACCATTTTGCCTTGCCTTGCCTTTCTTTGCCGTGTTGCTTTGCCTTGCCTTGCCTTGCATTCCCTTTTGCCTTGCCTTGCCTTGCCTTGTTTTGCCCTTTTGCCTTGCATTACCTTGCTTTACCCTTTTCCCTTTCCTTGCCTTGCCTTGCTTTGCCCTTTTGCCTTGCCCTGCTTTGCCCTTCTGCGTTGCCTTGCCTTGCTTTGCTCTTTTGTGCTGCCTTTGCATTCCTAGGTTTGCACTTTTGTGTTGCCTTCCCTTGCCTTTCTTTGCCCTTTTGCCTTGCATTGCCTTGATTTAACCGTTTGCTTTGCCTTGCCTTGCTTTGCCATTTTGCCTTGCCTTGCTTTGCGTTTTTGCCTTACCTTGTCTTGCATTGCCCTTTTCCCTTGCCTTGCCTTTTCTTGCTTTCCCTTTTGACTTTCCTTGCTTAGCTTTGCCCTTTTGCCTTGCATTTCCTTGGTTTGCCTTCATGCCTTGCCATGCCTTGCTTTGCCCTTTTCCCTTGCCTTTCATTGCCTTGCTTTCCCCATTTGCCTTGCCTTGCTTTGCCCTTTAGACTTGCCTTGCATTGTCTTCCTTTGCCCTTTTGCCTTTCATTGCTTTGCCCTTTTGCCTTGCCTTGCCTAGCCTTACTTTGCTCTTTTGCCTTACCTTGCCTTTCTTTGCCCTTTTGCCTTGCATTGCCTTTCTTTACCCGTTTCTCTTCCCTTACCATGCTTTGCCCTTTTGCCTTACCTTGCCTTGCTTTGCCCATTTACCTTGCCTTACCTTTCCTTGCTTTTCCGTTTTGCCTTTCCTTGCCTTTCCCTTCTTTGCCTTTTTGCCTTGACTTGCCTTGCCTTGCTTTGCCCATTTGCCTTTCCTTTCTTTCCTTTCTTTGCCTTTTTGCCTTGCCTTGCCTTGCTTTACCCGTTTGCTTTGCCTTCCCTTTCTTTACCCTTTTGCCTTGCCTTGCCTTGCTTTGCCCTTTTGCCTTGCATTACCTTGCTTTACCCTTTTCCCTTTCCTTGCCTTGCCTTGCTTTGCCCTTTTGCCTTGCCCTGCTTTGCCCTTCTGCGTTGCCTTGCCTTGCTTTGCTCTTTTGTGCTGCCTTTGCATGCCTTGGTTTGCACTTTTGTGTTGCCTTCCCTTGCCTTTCTTTGCCCTTATGCCTTGCATTGCCCTTCTTTACCCATTTCTCTTCCTTTGCCATGCTTTGCCCGTTTTGCGTTGCCTTGCCTTGCTTTGGCCATTTACCTTGCCTTGCTTTGCCCTTTAGACCTGCCTTGCATTGTCTTCCTTTGCCCTTTTGCCTTTCATTGCTTTGCCCTTTTGCCTTGCCTTTCCTTGGTTTGCCTTCATGCCTTGCCATGCCTTGCTTTGCCCTTTTCCCTTGCCTTTCATTTCCTGGTTTCCCCATTTGCCTTGCCTTGCTTTGCCCTTTAGACTTGCCTTGCATTGTCTTCCTTTGCCCTTTTGCCTTTCCTTGCTTTGCCCTTTTGCCTTGCCTTGCCTAGCCTTACTTTGCTCTTTTGCCTTACCTTGCCTTTCTTTGCCCTTTTGCCTTGCATTGCCTTTCTTTACCCGTTTCTCTTCCCTTACCATGCTTTGCCCTTTTGCCTTGCCTTGCCTTGCTTTGCCCATTTACCTTGCCTTACCTTTCCTTGCTATTCCGTTTTATCTTTCCTTGCCTTTCCTTTCTTTGCCTTTTTGCCTTGACTTGCCTTGCCTGGTTTGCCCATTCGCCTTTCCTTTCTTTGCCTTTCTTTGCCTTTTTGCCTTGCCTTGCCTTGCTTTACCCGTTTGCTTTGCCTTCCCTTTCTTTACCCTTTTGCCTTGCCTTGGCTTGCTTTCCCCTTTTTGCCTTGCATTGCCTTGGTTTGCCTTTTTACCTTGCAATGCCTTGCTTTGCCCTTTTCCCTTGCCTTTCATTATCTTGCTTTCCCCATTTGCCTTGCCTTGGTTTGCCCTTTTGCCTTCTCTTGCATTGCCTTGCTTTGCCCTTTGCCTTGCCTTGCCTCGCCTTGCTTTGCCCTTCTGCCTTGCCTTGCCTTGCTTTGCCCTTTTGCCTTGCCTTGCTTTTTCATTTTGCCTTGCCTTTCCTTGCCTTGCCTTTCTTTGCCCTTTTGCCTTGCATTGCCATTCTTTACCCATTTCTCTTCCTTTGCCATGCTTTGCCCTTTTGCCTTGCCTTGCCTTGCTTTGCCCATTTACCTTGCCTTACCTTGCCTTGCTTTTCCCTTTGCCTTTCCTTGCATTGTCTTGCTTTGCCCTTTTGCCTTTCCTTGCTTTGCCTTTTTGCCTTGCCTTGCCTTGCCTTCCCTTGCCTTTCTTTGCCCTTTTTCCTTGCCTTGCTTTGAGTTTTTGCCTTACCTTGCCTTGCATTGCCCTTTTGCCTTGCCATGCCTTGTCTTGTTTTCCCTTTTGACTTGCCTTGCTTAGCTTTGCCCTTTTCCCTTGCCTTGCCTTGGTTTGCCTTTTTACCTTGCAATGCCTTGCTTTGCCCTTTTCCCTTGCCTTTCATTACCTTGCTTTCCCCATTTGCCTTGCCTTGGTTTGCCCTTTTGCCTTCTCTTGCATTGCCTTGCTTTGCCCTTTGCCTTGCCTTTCCTCACCTTGCTTTGCCCTTTTGCCTTGCCTTGCCTTGCTTTTCCCTTTTGCCTTGCCTTGCCTTGTTTTGCCCTTTTGACTGGCATTTCCTTGCTTTACCCTTTTCCCTTTTCTTGCCTTGCCTTGCCCTTCTTTTCTCTTTTGCCTTTCCTTGCCTTGCTTTGCCCTTTTGCCTTGCCTTGCCTTGCTTTGCTCTTTTGCGTTGCCTTACCTTATTTTGCCCTTTTGCCTTGCCTTCCATTGCCTTTCTTTGCCCTTCTGCCTTGCCTTGCTTTGCCTTTTTGCCTTCCCTTGCCTTGCCTTACCTTGCTCTTTTGCCTTGCCTTGCTTTTTCACTTGGCCTTGTCTTGCCTTTCCTTGCCTTGCCTTTCTTTGCCCTTTTGCCTTGCATTGCCTTGCTTTACCCGTTTGCTTTGCCTTGACTTGCTTTGCCATTTTGCCTTGTCTTGCATTGTCTTGCTTTCACTTTTGACTTTCCTTGCTTAGCTTTGCCCTTTTGCCTTGCCTTGCCTTGGTTTGCCTTTATGCCTTGCCATGCCTTGCTTTGCCCTTTTCCCTTGCCTTTCATTGCCTTGCTTTCCCCCTTTGCCTTGCCTTGCTTTGCCCTTTAGACTTGCCTTGCATTGTCTTCCTTTGCCCTTTTGCCTTTCATTGCTTTGCCCTTTTGCCTTGCCTTGCCTAGCTTTACTTTGCTCTCTTGCCTTACCTTGCCTTTCTTTGCCCTTTTGCCTTGCATTGCCTTGCTTTGCCCATTTACCTTGCCTTACCTTTCCTTGCTTTTCCGTTTTGGATTTCCTTGCCTTTCCTTTCTTTGCCTTTTTGCCTTGACTTGCCTTGCCTTGCTTTGCCCATTTGCCTTTCCTTTCTTTGCCTTTCTTTGCCTTTTTGCCTTGCCTTGCCTTGCCTTGCTTTACCCGTTTGCTTTGCCTTCCCTTTCATTACCCTTTTTCCTTGCCTTGCCTTGCTTTGCCCTTTTGCTTTGCTTTGCCTTGCCTTGCCTTGCCTTGTTTTGCCCTTTTGCCTTGCATTACCTTGCTTTACCCTTTTCCCTTTCCTTGCCTTGCCTTGCTTTGCCTTTTTGTCTTGCCCTGCTTTGCCCTTTTGCGTTGCCTTGCCTTGCTTTGCTCTTTTGTGCTGGCTTTGCATGCCTTGGTTTGCACTTTTCTGTTGCCTTCCCTTGCCTTTCTTTGCCCTTTTTCCTTGCCTTGCTTTGCGTTTTTGCCTTACCTTGCCTTGCATTGCCCTTTTGCCTTTCCTTTCTTTGCCTTTCTTTGCTTTTTTGCCTTGCCTTGCCTTGCTTTACCCGTTTGCTTTGCCTTCCCTTTCTTTACCCTTTTGCCTTGCCTTGCCTTGCTTTGCCCTTTTGCTTTGCCTTGCCTTGCATTGCTATTCCCTTTTGCCTTGCCTTGCCTTGCCTTGTTTTGCCCTTTTGCCTTGCATTACCTTGCTTTACCCTTTTCCCTTTCCTTGCCTTGCCTTGCTTTGCCTTTTTGTCTTGCCCTGCTTTGCCCTTTTGCGTTGCCTTGCCTTGCTTTGCTCTTTTGTGCTGCCTTTGCATGCCTTGGTTTGCACTTTTGTGTTGCCTTCCCTTGCCTTTCTTTGCCCTTTTTCCTTGCCTTGCTTTGCGTTTTTGCCTTACCTTGCCTTGCATTGCCCTTTTGCCTTTCCTTTCTTTGCCTTTCTTTGCTTTTTTGCCTTGCCTTGCCTTGCTTTACCCGTTTGCTTTGCCTTCCCTTTCTTTACCCTTTTGCCTTGCCTTGCCTTGCTTTGCTATTCCCTTTTGCCTTGCTTTTCCCTTTTGCCTTGCTATTCCCTTTTGCCTTGCCTTGCCTTGCCTTGTTTTGCCCTTTTGCCTTGCATTACCTTGCTTTACCCTTTTCCCTTTCCTTGCCTTGCCTTTCTTTTCCTTTTTGCCTTGCCCTGCTTTGCCCTTTTGCGTTGCCTTGCCCTGCTTTGCCCTTTTGCCTTGCCTTGCTTTTTCATTTTGCCTTGCCTTTCCTTGCCTTGCCTTTCTTTGCACTTTTGCCTTGCATTGCCCTTCTTTACCTATTTCTCTTCCTTTGCCATGCTTTGCCCTTTTGCCATGCCTTGCCTTGCTTTGCCCATTTACCTTGCCTTACCTTTCCTTGCTTTTCCCTTTGCCTTTCCTTGCCTTTCCTTTCTTTGCCTTTTTGCCTTGCCTTGCCTTGCCTTGCTTTGCCCATTTGCCTTTCCTTGCCTTGCCTTTCTTTGCCTTTTTGCCTTGCTTTAACCGTTTGCTTTGCCTTCCCTTTCTTTACCCTTTTGCCTTGCCTTGCCTTGCTTTGCCGTTTTGCTTTGCCTTGCCTTGCCTTGCTTTTCCCTTTTGCCTTGCCTTGCCTTGTTTTGCCCTTTTGACTGGCATTTCCTTGCTTTACCCTTTTCCCTTTTCTTGCCTTGCCTTGCCCTTCTTTTCTCTTTTGCCTTTCCTTGCCTTGCCTTGCTTTGCCATTTTGCCTTGCCTTGCCTTGCTTTTCCCTTTTGCGTTGCCTTGCCTTGCTTTGCTCTTTTGTGCTGCCTTTGCATGCCTTGGTTTGCACTTTTGTGTTGCCTTCCCTTGCCTTTCTTTGCCATTTTGCCTTGCATTGCCTTGCTTTACCCGTTTGCTTTGCATTGCCTTGCTTTGCCATTTTGCCTTGCCTTGCTTTGCGTTTTTGCCTTACCTTGCCTTGCATTGCGCTTTTGTCTTGCCTTGCCTTGTCTTGCTTTCCCTTTTGACTTGCCTTGCTTAGCTTTGCCCTTTTGCCTTGCCTTGCCTTGGTTTGCCTTTATGCCTTTCCATGCCTTGCTTTGCCGTTTTCCCTTGCCTTTCATTGCCTTGCTTTTTCCATTTGCCTTGACTTGCTTTGCCCTTTTGCCTTGCATTGCCTTGCATTTCTTTGCCCTTTTTCCTTGCCTTGCTTTTTCACTTGGCCTTGTCTTGCCTTTCTTTGCCTTACCTTTCTTTGCCCTTTTGCCTTTCATTGCCTTGCTTTACCCGTTTGCTTTGCCTTGCCTTGCTTTGCCATTTTGCCTTGCCTTGCTTTGCGTTTTTGCCTTACCTTGCCTTGCATTGCCCTTTTGCCTTGCCTTGCCTTGTCTTGCTTTACCTTTTGACTTGCCTTGCTTAGCTTTGCCCTTTTGCCTTGCCTTTCCTTGGTTTTCCTTCATGCCTTGCCATGCCTTGCTTTGCCCTTTTCCCTTGCCTTTCATTGCCTTGCTTTCCCCATTTGCCTTGCCTTGCTTTGCCCTTTAGACTTGCCTTGCATTGTCTTCCTTTGCCCTTTTGCCTTGCCTTGCCTTTCTTTGCCCTTTTGCCTTGCCTTGCTTTTTCATTTTGCCTTGCCTTTCCTTGCCTTGCCTTTCTTTACCCTTTTGCCTTGCATTGCCTTGCTTTGCCCATTTACCTTACCTTACCTTGCCTTTCCTTTCTTTTCCTTTTTGCCTTGACTTGCCTTGCCTTGCTTTGGCCATTTGCCTTTCCTTGCCTTGCCTTTCCTTGCCTTTTTGCCTTGACTTGCCTTGCCTTGCTTTTCCCTTTTGCCTTGCCTTGCCTTGTTTTGCCTATTTGACTGGCATTTCCTTGCTTTACCCTTTTCCCTTTTCCTGCTTTCCTTGCCCTTCTTTTCTCTTTTGCCTTTCCTTGCCTTGCCTTTCCTGTCTTTGCCTTTTTGCCTTGCCATGCCTTGTCTTGCTTTATCTTTTGACTTGCCTTGCTTAGCTTTGCCCTTTTTCCTTGCCTTGCTTTGTGTTTTTGCCTTACCTTTCCTTGCTTTGCCCTTTTGCCTTGCCTTGCCTCGCCTTGCTTTGCTCTTTTGCCTTGCCTTGCCTTGCTTTGCTCTTTTGCCTTGCCTTGCTTTTTCATTTTACTTTGCCTTTCCTTGCCTTGCCTTTCTTTGCCCTTTTGCCTTGCATTGCCCTTCTTTACCCACTTCTCTTCCCTTACCATGCTTTGCCCTTTTGCCTTGCCTTGCCTTGCTTTGCCCTTTTTCCTTGCCTTCCCTTGCCTTGCTTTGCCCGTTGTCCTTGCCTTGCATTGTCTTGCTTTGCCCTTTTGCCTTTCCTTGCTTTTTCACTTGGCCTTGTCTTGCCTTTCCTTGCCTTGCCTTTCTTTGCCCTTTTGCCTGCATTGCCTTGCTTTACCCGTTTGCTTTTCCTTGCCTTGCTTTGCCATTTTGATTTGCCTTGCATTGTCTTGCTTTCACTTTTGACTTTCCTTGCTTAGCTTTGTCCTTTTGCCTTGCCTTGCCTTGGTTTGCCCTTTAGACTTGCCTTGCATTGTCTTCCTTTGCCCTTTTGCCTTTCCTTGCTTTGCCCTTTTGCCTTGCCTTGCCTAGCCTTACTTGGCTCTTTTGCCTTACCTTGCCTTTCTTTGCCCTTTTGCCTTGCATTGCCTTTCTTTACCCGTTTCTCTTCCCTTACCATGCTTGGCCCTGTTGCCTTGTCTTGCCTTGCTTTCCCCATTTACCTTGCCTTACCTTTCCTTGCTTTTCCGTTGTGCCTTAACTTGCCTTTCCTTTCTTTGCCATTTTGCCTTGACTTGCCTTGCCTTGCTTTGCCCATTTGCCTTTCCTTTCTTTGCCTTTCTTTGCCTTTTTGCCTTGCCTTGACTTGCTTTACCCGTTTGCTTTGCCTTCCCTTTCTTTACCCTTTTGCCTTGCCTTGCCTTGCTTTGCGTTTTTGCCTTGCCTTGCCTTGCCTTGCTTTGCTCTTTTGCCTTGCCTTGCTTTTTCACTTGGCCTTGTCTTGCCTTTCCTTGCCTTGCCTTTCTTTGCCCTTTTCCCTTGCATTGCCATGCTTTACCCGTTTGCTTTGCCTTGCCTTGCTTTGCCATTTTGCCTTGCCTTGCCTTGCCTTGCTTTGCCCTTTAGACTTGCCTTTCCTTGCCTTACTTTGCTCTTTTGCCTTACCTTGCCTTTCTTTGCCCTTTTGCCTTGCATTGCCTTTCTTTACCCGTTTCTCTTTCCTTACCATGCTTTGCCCTTTTGCCTTTCCTTGCCTTGCTTTGCCCATTAACCTTGCCTTACCTTTCCTTGCTTTTCCGTTTTGCCTTTCCTTGCCTTTCCCTTCTTTGTCTTTTTGCCTTGACTTGCCTTGCCTTGCTTTGCCCATTTGCCTTTCCTTTCTTTGCGTTTTTGCCTTACCTTGCTTAGCTTTGCCCTTTTGCCTTGTCTTGCCTTGGTTTGCCTTTATGCCTTGCCATGCCTTGCTTTGCCCTTTTCCCTTGCCTTTCTTTGCCTTGCTTTCCCCATTTCCCTTGCCTTGCTTTGCCCTTTTGCCTTGCCTTGCCTTGCCTTGCTTTGCCCTTTAGACTTGCCTTGCATTGTCTTCCTTTGCCCTTTTGCCTTTCCTTGCTTTGCCCTTTTGCCTTGCCTTGCCTAGCCTTACTTTGCTCTTTTGCCTTACCTTGCCTTTCTTTACCCTTTTGCCTTGCATTGCCTTTCTTTACCCGTTTCTCTTCCCTTAGCATGCTTGGCCCTTTTGCCTTGTCTTGCCTTGCTTTGCCCATTTACATTGCCTTACCTTTCCTTGCTTTTCCGTTGTGCCTTTCCTTGCCTTTCCTTTCTTTGCCTTTTTGCCTTGCCTTCCCTTGCTTTACCCGTTTGCTTTGCCTTCTCTTTCTTTACCCTTTTGCTTTGCCTTGCCTTGCTTTGCCGTTTTGCTTTGCCTTGCCTTGCCTTTCTATTCCCTTTTGCCTTGCCTTGCCTTGCGTTGTTTTGCCCTTTTGCCTTGCATTACCTTGCTTTACGCTCTTCCCTTTCCTTGCCTTGCCTTGCTTTGCCCTTTTGCCTTGCCTTGACTTACTTTGCCGTTTTGCCTTGCCTTCCCTTGCATTTCTTTGCCCTTTTTCCTTGCCTTGCTTTGCGTTTTTGCCTTACCTTGCCTTGCATTGCCCTTTTGCCTTGCCATGCCTTGTCTTGCTTTCCGTTTTGACTTGCCTTGCTTTGCCCTTTTGCCTTGCCTTGCCTCGCCTTGCTTTGCTCTTTTGCCTTGCCTTGCCTTGCTTTGCCCTTTTGCCTTGCCTTGCTTTTTCATTTTGCCTTGCCTTTCCTTGCCTTGCCTTTCTTTGCCCTTTTGCATTGCATTGCCCTTCTTTAACCGTTTCTCTTCCCTTGCCATGCTTTGCCCTTTTGCCTTGACTTGCCTTGCTTTGTCGTTTTGCTTTGCCTTGCCTTGCCTTGCTATTCCCTTTCTCCTTGCCTTACCTTGCTCTTTTGCCTTGCCTTGATTTTTCACTTGGCCTTGTCTTGCCTTTCCTTGCCTTGCCTTTCTTTGCCCTTTTGCCTTGCATTGCCTTGCTTTACCCGTTTGCTTTGCCTTGCCTTGCATTGCCCTTTTGCCTTGCCTTGCCTTGTCTTGCTTTCCCTTTTGACTTTCCTTGCTTAGCTTTGCCCTTTTGCCTTGCCTTGCCTTGGTTTGCCTTTATGCCTTGCCATGCCTTGCTTTGCCCTTTTCCCTTGCCTTTCATTGCCTTGCTTTCCCCATTTGCCTTGCCTTGCTTTGCCCTTCTGCCTTGCCCTGCCTTGCTTGGGGGTTTTGCCTTGCCTTTCTTTTTCATTTTGCCTTGCCTTTCCTTGCCTTGCCTTTCTTTGCCCTTTTGCCTTGCATTGCCCTTCTTTACCCGTTTCTCTTCCCTTACCATGGTTTGCCCTTTTGCCTTGCCTTGCCTTACTTTGCCCTTTTTCCTTGCCTTGCTTTGCGTTTTTGCCTTACCTTGCCTTGCATTGCCCTTTTGCCTTGCCATGCCTTGTCTTGCTTTCCCTTTTGACTTGCCTTGCTTAGCTTTGCCCTTTTCCCTTGCCTTGCCTTGGTTTGCCTTTTTACCTTGCAATGCCTTGCTTTGCCCTTTTCCCTTGCTTTTCATTACCTTGCTTTCCCCATTTGCCTTGCCTTGGTTTGCCCTTTTGCTTTCTCTTGCATTGCCTTGCTTTGCCCTTTGCCTTGCCTTACCTCGCCTTGCTTTGCCCTTTTGCCTTGCATTGCCTTGCTTTGCCCTTTTGCCTTGCCTTGCTTTTTCATTTTGCCTTGCCTTGCCTTTCTTTGCCCTTTTGCCTTGCATTGCCCTTCTTTACCCATTTCTCTTCCTTTGCCATGCTTTGCCCTTTTGCCTTGCCTTGCCTTGCTTTGCCCATTTACCTTGCCTTACCTTGCCTTGCTTTTCCCTTTGCCTTTCCTTGCCTTTCCTTTCTTTGCCTTTTTGCCTTGACTTTCCTTGCCTTGCTTTGCCCATTTGCCTTTCCTTGCCTTGCCTTTCTTTGCCTTTTTGCCTTGCTTTAACCGTTTGCTTTGCCTTCCCTTTCTTTACCCTTTTGCCTTGCCTTGCCTTGCTTTGACGTTTTGCTTTGCCTTGCCTTGCCTTGCTTTTCCCTTTTGCCTTGCCTTGCCTTGTTTTGCCCTTTTGACTGGCATTTCCTTGCTTTACCCTTTTCCCTTTTCTTGCCTTGCCTTGCCCTTCTTTTCTCTTTTGCCTTTCCTTGCCTTGCCTTGCTTTGCCCTTTTGCCTTGCCTTGCCTTGCTTTTCTCTTTTGCGTTGCCTTACCTTATTTTGCCCTTTTGCCTTGCCTTCCATTGCCTTTCTTTGCCCTTTTGCCTTGCCTTGCATTGTCTTGCTTTGCCCTTTTGCCTTTCCTTGCTTTGCCTTTTTGCCTTGCCTTGCATTGCCTTACCTTGCTCTTTTGCCTTGCCTTGCTTTTTCACTTGGCCTTGTCTTGCCTTTCCTTGCCTTGCCTTTCTTTGCCCTTTTGCCTTGCATTGCCTTGCTTTACCCGTTTGCTTTGCCTTGCCTTGCTTTGCCATTTTGCCTTGTCTTGCATTGTCTTGCTTTCACTTTTGACTTTCCTTGCTTAGCTTTGCCCTTTTGCCTTGCCATGCCTTGCTTTGCCCTTTTCCTTTGCCTTTCTTTGCCTTGCTTTCCCCATTTGCCTTGCCTTGCTTTGCCCTTTTGCCTTGCCTTGCCTTGCCTTGCTTTGCCCAATTACCTTGCCTTACCTTTCCTTGCTTTTCCGTTTTGCCTTTCCTTGCCTTGCTTTACTCGTTTGCTTTGCCTTCACTTTCTTTACTCTTTTGCCTTGCCTTGCCTTGCTTTGCCGTGTTGCTTTGCCTTGACTTGCCTTGCATTCTCTTTTGCCTTGCCTTGCCTTGTTTTGCCCTTTTGCTTTGCATTACCTTGCTTTAGCCTTTTCCCTTTCCTTGCCTTGCCTTGCTTTGCTCTTTTGCCTTGCATTACCTTGCTTTAGCCTTTTCCCTTTCCTTGCCTTTCCTTGCTTTGCTCTTTTGCCTTGCCCTGCTTTGCCCTTCTGCGTTGCCTTGCCTTGCTTTGCTCTTTTGTGCTGCCTTTGCATGCCTTGGTTTGCACTTTTGTGTTGCCTTCCCTTGCCTTTCTTTGCCCTTTTGCCTTGCATTGCCTTGATTTAACCGTTTGCTTTGCCTTGCCTTGCTTTGCTATTTTGCCTTGCCTTGCTTTGCGTTTTTACCTTACCTTGCCTTGCATTGCCCTTTTGCCTTGCCTTGCCTTGTCTTGCTTTCCCTTTTGACTTGCCTTGCTAAGCTTTGCCCTTTTGCCTTGCCTTTCCTTGGTTTGCCTTCATGCCTTGCCTTGCCTTGCTTTGCCCTTTTCCCTTGCCTTTCATTGCATTGCTTTCCCCTTTGCCTTGCCTTGCTTTGCCCTTTAGACTTGCCTTGCATTGTCTTCCTTTGCCCTTTTGCCTTTCATTGCTTTGCCCTTTTGCCTTGCCTTGCCTAGCTTTACTTTGCTCTTTTGCCTTACCTTGCCTTTCTTTGCCCTTTTGCCTTGCATTGCCTTGCCTTGCCCATTTACCTTGCCTTACCTTTCCTTGCTTTTCCGTTTTGGCTTTCCTTGCCTTTCCTTTCTTTGCCTTTTTGCCTTGACTTGCCTTGCCTTGCTTTGCCCATTTGCCTTTCCTTTCTTTGCCTTTCTTTGCCTTTTTCCTTGCCTTGCCTTGCTTTACCCGTTTGCTTTGCCTTCCCTTTCTTTACCCTTTTGCCTTGCCTTGCCTTGCTTTGCCCTTTTGCTTTGCCTTTCCTTGCCTTGCCTTGCCTTGTTTTGCCCTTTTGCTTTGCCTTTCCTTGCTTTACCTTTTTCCCTTTCCTTGCCTTGCCTTGCTTTGCCTTTTTGTCTTGCCCTGCTTTGCCCTTTTGCGTTGCCTTGCCTTGCTTTGCTCTTTTGTGCTGGCTTTGCATGCCTTGGTTTGCACTTTTGTGTTGCCTTCCCTTGCCTTTCTTTGCCCTTTTTCCTTGCCTTGCTTTGCGTTTTTGCCTTACCTTGCCTTGCATTGCCCTTTTGACTTGCCATGCCTTGTCTTGCTTTCCCTTTTGGCTTGCCTTGCTTAGCTTTGCCCTTTTCCCTTGCCTTGCCTTGGTTTGCCTTTTTACCTTGCAATGCCTTGATTTGCCCTTTTCCCTTGCCTTTCATTATCTTGCTTTCCCCATTTGCCTTGCCTTGCTTTGCCCTTTTGCCTTCTCTTGCATTGCCTTGCTTTGTCCTTTGCCTTGCCTTGCCTCGCCTTGCTTTGCCCTTTTGCCTTGCCTTGCCTTGCTTTGCCCTTTTGCCTTGCCTTGCTTTTTCATTTTGCCTTGCCTTTCCTTGCCTTGCCTTTCTTTGCCCTTTTGCCTTGCATTGCCTTTCTTTACCCATTTCTCTTCCTTTGCCATGCTTTGCCCGTTTTGCCTTGCCTTGTCTTGCCTTTCTTTGCCTTTTTGCCTTGCTTTAACCGTTTGCTTTGCCTTCCCTTTCTTTACCCTTTTGCCTTGCCTTGCCTTGCTTTGCCGTTTTGCTTTGCCTTGCCTTGCCTTGCTTTTCCCTTTTGCCTTGCCTTGCCTTGCTTTGCCCTTTTGCCTTGCCTTGCCTTCCTTTGCTCTTTTGCGTTGCCTTACCTTATTTTGCCCTTTTGCCTTGCCTTCCATTGCTTTCTTTGCCCTTTTGCCTTGCCTTGCATTGTCTTGCTTTGCCCTTTTGCCTTTCCTTGCTTTGCCTTTTTGCCTTCCCTTGCCTTGCCTTACCTTGCTCTTTTGCCTTGCCTTGCTTTTTCACTTGGCCTTGTCTTGCCTTTCCTTGCCTTGCCTTTCTTTGCCCTTTTGCCTTGCATTGCCTTGCTTTACCCGTTTGCTTTGCCTTGCCTTGCTTTGCCATTTTGCCTTGTCTTGCATTGTCTTGCTTTCTCTTTTGACTTTCCTTGCTTAGCTTTGCCCTTTTGCCTTGCCTTGCCTTGGTTTGCCTTTATGCCTTGCCATGCCTTGCTTTGCCATTTTCCTTTGCCTTTCTTTGCCTTGCTTTCCCCATTTGCCTTGCCTTGCTTTGCCCTTTTGCCTTGCCTTGCCTTGCCTTGCTTTGCCCTTTAGACTTGCCTTGCAATGTCTTCCTTTGCCCTTATGCCTTTCCTTGCTTTGCCCTTTTGCCTTGCCTTGCCTAGCCTTACTTTGCTCTTTTGCCTTACCTTGCCTTTCTTTGCCCTTTTGCCTTGCATTGCCTTTCTTTACCCGTTTCTCTTCCATTACCATGCTTTGCCCTTTTGCCTTGCCTTGCCTTGCTTTGCCCATTTACCTTGCCTTACCTTTCCTTGCTTTTCCGTTTTGCCTTTCCTTGCCTTTCCCTTCTTTGCCTTTTTGCCTTGACTTGCCTTGCCTTGCTTTGCCCATTTGCCTTTCCTTTCTTTGCCTTTCTTTGCCTGTTTGCCTTGCCTTGCCTTGCTTTACCCGTTTGCTTTGCCTTCCCTTTCTTTACCCTTTTGCCTTGCCTTGCCTTGCTTTGCCCTTTTGCTTTGCCTTGCCTTGCATTGCTATTCCCTTTTGCCTTGCCTTGCCTTGCCTTGTTTTGCCCTTTTGCCTTGCATTACCTTGCTTTACCCTTTTCCCTTTCCTTGCCTTGCCTTGCTTTGCCTTTTTGTCTTGCCCTGCTTTGCCCTTTTGCGTTGCCTTGCCTTGCTTTGCTCTTTTGTGCTGCCTTTGCATGCCTTGGTTTGCACTTTTGTGTTGCCTTCCCTTGCCTTTCTTTGCCCTTTTTCCTTGCCTTGCTTTGCGTTTTTGCCTTACCTTGCCTTGCATTGCCCTTTTGCCTTTCCTTTCTTTGCTTTTTTGCCTTGCCTTGCCTTGCTTTACCCGTTTGCTTTGCCTTCCCTTTCTTTACCCTTTTGCCTTGCCTTGCCTTGCTTTGCTATTCCCTTTTGCCTTGCTTTTCCCTTTTGCCTTGCTATTCCCTTTTGCCTTGCCTTGCCCTGCCTTGTTTTGCCCTTTTGCCTTGCATTACCTTGCTTTACCCTTTTCCCTTTCCTTGCCTTGCCTTTCTTTTCCTTTTTGCCTTGCCCTGCTTTGCCCTTTTGCGTTGCCTTGCCCTGCTTTGCCCTTTTGCCTTGCCTTGCTTTTTCATTTTGCCTTGCCTTTCCTTGCCTTGCCTTTCTTTGCACTTTTGCCTTGCATTGCCCTTCTTTACCTATTTCTCTTCCTTTGCCATGCTTTGCCCTTTTGCCATGCCTTGCCTTGCTTTGCCCATTTACCTTGCCTTACCTTTCCTTGCTTTTCCCTTTGCCTTTCCTTGCCTTTCCTTTCTTTGCCTTTTTGCCTTGACTTGCCTTGCCTTGCTTTGCCCATTTGCCTTTCCTTGCCTTGCCTTTCTTTGCCTTTTTGCCTTGCTTTAACCGTTTGCTTTGCCTTCCCTTTCTTTACCCTTTTGCCTTGCCTTGCCTTGCTTTGCCCATTTACCTTGCCTTACCTTTCCTTGCTTTTCCCTTTTGCCTTGCCTTGCCTTGTTTTGCCCTTTTGACTGGCATTTCCTTGCTTTACCCTTTTCCCTTTTCTTGCCTTGCCTTGCCCTTCTTTTCTCTTTTGCCTTTCCTTGCCTTGCCTTGCTTTGCCATTTTGCCTTGCCTTGCCTTGCTTTTCCCTTTTGCGTTGCCTTGCCTTGCTTTGCTCTTTTGTGCTGCCTTTGCATGCCTTGGTTTGCACTTTTGTGTTGCCTTCCCTTGCCTTTCTTTGCCATTTTGCCTTGCATTGCCTTGCTTTACCCGTTTGCTTTGCATTGCCTTGCTTTGCCATTTTGCCTTGCCTTGCTTTGCGTTTTTGCCTTACCTTGCCTTGCATTGCGCTTTTGTCTTGCCTTGCCTTGTCTTGCTTTCCCTTTTGACTTGCCTTGCTTAGCTTTGCCCTTTTGCCTTGCCTTGCCTTGGTTTGCCTTTATGCCTTTCCATGCCTTGCTTTGCCGTTTTCCCTTGCCTTTCATTGCCTTGCTTTTTCCATTTGCCTTGACTTGCTTTGCCCTTTTGCTTTGCATTGCCTTGCATTTCTTTGCCCTTTTTCCTTGCCTTGCTTTTTCACTTGGCCTTGTCTTGCCTTTCCTTGCCTTACCTTTCTTTGCCCTTTTGCCTTTCATTGCCTTGCTTTACCCGTTTGCTTTGCCTTGCCTTGCTTTGCCATTTTGCCTTGCCTTGCTTTGCGTTTTTGCCTTACCTTGCCTTGCATTGCCCTTTTGCCTTGCCTTGCCTTGTCTTGCTTTCCCTTTTGACTTGCCTTGCTTAGCTTTGCCCTTTTGCCTTGCCTTTCCTTGGTTTTCCTTCATGCCTTGCCATGCCTTGCTTTGCCCTTTTCCCTTGCCTTTCATTGCCTTGCTTTCCCCATTTGCCTTGCCTTGCTTTGCCCTTTAGACTTGCCTTGCATTGTCTTCCTTTGCCCTTTTGCCTTGCCTTGCCTTTCTTTGCCCTTTTGCCTTGCCTTGCTTTTTCATTTTGCCTTGCCTTTCCTTGCCTTGCCTTTCTTTACCCTTTTGCCTTGCATTGCCTTGCTTTGCCCATTTACCTTACCTTACCTTGCCTTTCCTTTCTTTGCCTTTTTGCCTTGACTTGCCTTGCCTTGCTTTGGCCATTTGCCTTTCCTTGCCTTGCCTTTCCTTGCCTTTTTGCCTTGCCTTGCCTTGCCTTTCTTTGCCTTTTTGCCTTGCCTTGCCTTGCTTTAACCGTTTGCTTTGCCTTCCCTTTCTTTACCCTTTTGCCTTGCCTTGCCTTGCTTTGCCGTTTTGCTTTGCCTTGCCTTGCCTTGCTTTTCCCTTTTGCCTTGCCTTGCCTTGTTTTGCCTATTTGACTGGCATTTCCTTGCTTTACCCTTTTCCCTTTTCCTGCTTTCCTTGCCCTTCTTTTCTCTTTTGCCTTTCCTTGCCTTGCCTTTCCTGTCTTTGCCTTTTTGCCTTGCCATGCCTTGCTTTGCCCTTTTCCCTTGCCTTTCATTGCCTTGCTTTCCCCATTTGCCTTGCCTTGCTTTGCCCTTTTTGCCTTGCCTTGCTTTGCTTTGCCCTTTTGCCTTGCCTTGCTTTTTCATTTTGCCTTGCCTTTCCTTGCCTTGCCTTTCTTTGCCCTTTTGCCTTGCATTGCCCTTCTTTACCCATTTCTCTTCCTTTGCCATGCTTTGCCCGTTTTGCCTTTCCTTGCCTTGCCTTTCTTTGCCTTTTTGCCTTGCTTTAACCGTTTGCTTTGCCTTCCCTTTCTTTACCCTTTTGCCTTGCCTTGCCTTGCTTTGCCGTTTTGCTTTGCCTTGCCTTGCCTTGCTTTTCCCTTTTGCCTTGCCTTGCCTTGCTTTGCCCTTTTGCCTTGCCTTGCCTTGCTTTGCTCTTTTGCGTTGCCTTACCTTATTTTGCCCTTTTGCCTTGCCTTCCATTGCTTTCTTTGCCCTTTTGCCTTGCCTTGCATTGTCTTGCTTTGCCCTTTTGCCTTTCCTTGCTTTGCCTTTTTGCCTTCCCTTGCCTTGCCTTACCTTGCTCTTTTGCCTTGCCTTGCTTTTTCACTTGGCCTTGTCTTGCCTTTCCTTGCCTTGCCTTTCTTTGCCCTTTTGCCTTGCATTGCCTTGCTTTACCCGTTTGCTTTGCCTTGCCTTGCTTTGCCATTTTGCCTTGTCTTGCATTGTCTTGCTTTCTCTTTTGACTTTCCTTGCTTAGCTTTGCCCTTTTGCCTTGCCTTGCCTTGGTTTGCCTTTATGCCTTGCCATGCCTTGCTTTGCCATTTTCCTTTGCCTTTCTTTGCCTTGCTTTCCCCATTTGCCTTGCCTTGCTTTGCCCTTTTGCCTTGCCTTGCCTTGCCTTGCTTTGCCCTTTAGACTTGCCTTGCATTGTCTTCCTTTGCCCTTAAGCCTTTCCTTGCTTTGCCCTTTTGCCTTGCCTTGCCTAGCCTTACTTTGCTCTTTTGCCTTACCTTGCCTTTCTTTGCCCTTTTGCCTTGCATTGCCTTTCTTTACCCGTTTCTCTTCCCTTACCATGCTTTGCCCTTTTGCCTTGCCTTGCCTTGCTTTGCCCATTTACCTTGCCTTACCTTTCCTTGCTTTTCCGTTTTGCCTTTCCTTGCCTTTCCCTTCTTTGCCTTTTTGCCTTGACTTGCCTTGCCTTGCTTTGCCCATTTGCCTTTCCTTTCTTTGCCTTTCTTTGCCTTTTTGCCTTGCCTTGCCTTGCTTTACCCGTTTGCTTTGCCTTCCCTTTTTTTACCCTTTTGCCTTGCCTTGCCTTGCTTTGCCCTTTTGCTTTGCCTTGCCTTGCATTGCTATTCCCTTTTGCCTTGCCTTGCCTTGTTTTGCCCTCTTGCCTTGCATTACCTTGCTTTACCCTTTTCCCTTTCCTTGCCTTGCCTTGCTTTGCCTTTTTTCTTGCCCTGCTTTGCCCTTTTGCGTTGCCTTGCCTTGCTTTGCTCTTTTGTGCTGCCTTTGCATGCCTTGGTTTGCACTTTTGTGTTGCCTTCCCTTGCCTTTCTTTGCCCTTTTTCCTTGCCTTGCTTTGCGTTTTTGCCTTACCTTGCCTTGCATTGCCCTTTTGCCTTTCCTTTCTTTGCCTTTCTTTGCTTTTTTGCCTTGCCTTGCCTTGCTTTACCCGTTTGCTTTGCCTTCCCTTTCTTTACCCTTTTGCCTTGCCTTGCCTTGCTTTGCTATTCCCTTTTGCCTTGCTTTTCCCTTTTGCCTTGCTATTCCCTTTTGCCTTGCCTTGCCTTGCCTTGTTTTGCCCTTTTGCCTTGCATTACCTTGCTTTACCCTTTTCCCTTTCCTTGCCTTGCCTTTCTTTTCCTTTTTGCCTTGCCCTGCTTTGCCCTTTTGCGTTGCCTTGCCCTGCTTTGCCCTTTTGCCTTGCCTTGCTTTTTCATTTTGCCTTGCCTTTCCTTGCCTTGCCTTTCTTTGCACTTTTGCCTTGCATTGCCCTTCTTTACCTATTTCTCTTCCTTTGCCATGCTTTGCCCTTTTGCCATGCCTTGCCTTGCTTTGCCCATTTACCTTGCCTTACCTTTCCTTGCTTTTCCCTTTGCCTTTCCTTGCCTTTCCTTTCTTTGCCTTTTTGCCTTGACTTGCCTTGCCTTGCTTTGCCCATTTGCCTTTCCTTGCCTTGCCTTTCTTTGCCTTTTTGCCTTGCTTTAACCGTTTGCTTTGCCTTCCCTTTCTTTACCCTTTTGCCTTGCCTTGCCTTGCTTTGCCGTTTTGCTTTGCCTTGCCTTGCCTTGCTTTTCACTTTTGCCTTGCCTTGCCTTGTTTTGCCCTTTTGACTGGCATTTCCTTGCTTTACCCTTTTCCCTTTTCTTGCCTTGCCTTGCCCTTCTTTTCTCTTTTGCCTTTCCTTGCCTTGCCTTGCTTTGCCATTTTGCCTTGCCTTGCCTTGCTTTTCCCTTTTGCGTTGCCTTGCCTTGCTTTGCTCTTTTGTGCTGCCTTTGCATGCCTTGGTTTGCACTTTTGTGTTGCCTTCCCTTGCCTTTCTTTGCCATTTTGCCTTGCATTGCCTTGCTTTACCCGTTTGCTTTGCATTGCCTTGCTTTGCCATTTTGCCTTGCCATGCCTTGTCTTGCTTTCCCTTTTGACTTGCCTTGCTTAGCTTTGCCCTTTTCCCTTGCCTTGCCTTGGTTTGCCTTTTTACCTTGCAATGCCTTGCTTTGCCCTTTTCCCTTGCTTTTCATTACCTTGCTTTCCCCATTTGCCTTGCCTTGGTTTGCCCTTTTGCTTTCTCTTGCATTGCCTTGCTTTGCCCTTTGCCTTGCCTTACCTCGCCTTGCTTTGCCCTTTTGCCTTGCATTGCCTTGCTTTGCCCTTTTGCCTTGCCTTGCTTTTTCATTTTGCCTTGCCTTGCCTTTCTTTGCCCTTTTGCCTTGCATTGCCCTTCTTTACCCATTTCTCTTCCTTTGCCATGCTTTGCCCTTTTGCCTTGCCTTGCCTTGCTTTGCCCATTTACCTTGCCTTACCTTGCCTTGCTTTTCCCTTTGCCTTTCCTTGCCTTTCCTTTCTTTGCCTTTTTGCCTTGACTTTCCTTGCCTTGCTTTGCCCATTTGCCTTTCCTTGCCTTGCCTTTCTTTGCCTTTTTGCCTTGCTTTAACCGTTTGCTTTGCCTTCCCTTTCTTTACCCTTTTGCCTTGCCTTGCCTTGCTTTGACGTTTTGCTTTGCCTTGCCTTGCCTTGCTTTTCCCTTTTGCCTTGCCTTGCCTTGTTTTGCCCTTTTGACTGGCATTTCCTTGCTTTACCCTTTTCCCTTTTCTTGCCTTGCCTTGCCCTTCTTTTCTCTTTTGCCTTTCCTTGCCTTGCCTTGCTTTGCCCTTTTGCCTTGCCTTGCCTTGCTTTTCTCTTTTGCGTTGCCTTACCTTATTTTGCCCTTTTGCCTTGCCTTCCATTGCCTTTCTTTGCCCTTTTGCCTTGCCTTGCATTGTCTTGCTTTGCCCTTTTGCCTTTCCTTGCTTTGCCTTTTTGCCTTGCCTTGCATTGCCTTACCTTGCTCTTTTGCCTTGCCTTGCTTTTTCACTTGGCCTTGTCTTGCCTTTCCTTGCCTTGCCTTTCTTTGCCCTTTTGCCTTGCATTGCCTTGCTTTACCCGTTTGCTTTGCCTTGCCTTGCTTTGCCATTTTGCCTTGTCTTGCATTGTCTTGCTTTCACTTTTGACTTTCCTTGCTTAGCTTTGCCCTTTTGCCTTGCCATGCCTTGCTTTGCCCGTTTCCTTTGCCTTTCTTTGCCTTGCTTTCCCCATTTGCCTTGCCTTGCTTTGCCCTTTTGCCTTGCCTTGCCTTGCCTTGCTTTGCCCAATTACCTTGCCTTACCTTTCCTTGCTTTTCCGTTTTGCCTTTCCTTGCCTTGCTTTACTCGTTTGCTTTGCCTTCACTTTCTTTACTCTTTTGCCTTGCCTTGCCTTGCTTTGCCGTGTTGCTTTGCCTTGACTTGCCTTGCATTCTCTTTTGCCTTGCCTTGCCTTGTTTTGCCCTTTTGCCTTGCATTACCTTGCTTTAGCCTTTTCCCTTTCCTTGCCTTGCCTTGCTTTGCTCTTTTGCCTTGCATTACCTTGCTTTAGCCTTTTCCCTTTCCTTGCCTTTCCTTGCTTTGCTCTTTTGCCTTGCCCTGCTTTGCCCTTCTGCGTTGCCTTGCCTTGCTTTGCTCTTTTGTGCTGCCTTTGCATGCCTTGGTTTGCACTTTTGTGTTGCCTTCCCTTGCCTTTCTTTGCCCTTTTGCCTTGCATTGCCTTGATTTAACCGTTTGCTTTGCCTTGCCTTGCTTTGCTATTTTGCCTTGCCTTGCTTTGCGTTTTTACCTTACCTTGCCTTGCATTGCCCTTTTGCCTTGCCTTGCCTTGTCTTGCTTTCCCTTTTGACTTGCCTTGCTAAGCTTTGCCCTTTTGCCTTGCCTTTCCTTGGTTTGCCTTCATGCCTTGCCTTGCCTTGCTTTGCCCTTTTCCCTTGCCTTTCATTGCATTGCTTTCCCCTTTGCCTTGCCTTGCTTTGCCCTTTAGACTTGCCTTGCATTGTCTTCCTTTGCCCTTTTGCCTTTCATTGCTTTGCCCTTTTGCCTTGCCTTGCCTAGCTTTACTTTGCTCTTTTGCCTTACCTTGCCTTTCTTTGCCCTTTTGCCTTGCATTGCCTTGCCTTGCCCATTTACCTTGCCTTACCTTTCCTTGCTTTTCCGTTTTGGCTTTCCTTGCCTTTCCTTTCTTTGCCTTTTTGCCTTGACTTGCCTTGCCTTGCTTTGCCCATTTGCCTTTCCTTTCTTTGCCTTTCTTTGCCTTTTTCCTTGCCTTGCCTTGCTTTACCCGTTTGCTTTGCCTTCCCTTTCTTTACCCTTTTGCCTTGCCTTGCCTTGCTTTGCCCTTTTGCTTTGCCTTTCCTTGCCTTGCCTTGCCTTGTTTTGCCCTTTTGCTTTGCCTTTCCTTGCTTTACCTTTTTCCCTTTCCTTGCCTTGCCTTGCTTTGCCTTTTTGTCTTGCCCTGCTTTGCCCTTTTGCGTTGCCTTGCCTTGCTTTGCTCTTTTGTGCTGGCTTTGCATGCCTTGGTTTGCACTTTTGTGTTGCCTTCCCTTGCCTTTCTTTGCCCTTTTTCCTTGCCTTGCTTTGCGTTTTTGCCTTACCTTGCCTTGCATTGCCCTTTTGACTTGCCATGCCTTGTCTTGCTTTCCCTTTTGGCTTGCCTTGCTTAGCTTTGCCCTTTTCCCTTGCCTTGCCTTGGTTTGCCTTTTTACCTTGCAATGCCTTGATTTGCCCTTTTCCCTTGCCTTTCATTATCTTGCTTTCCCCATTTGCCTTGCCTTGCTTTGCCCTTTTGCCTTCTCTTGCATTGCCTTGCTTTGTCCTTTGCCTTGCCTTGCCTCGCCTTGCTTTGCCCTTTTGCCTTGCCTTGCCTTGCTTTGCCCTTTTGCCTTGCCTTGCTTTTTCATTTTGCCTTGCCTTTCCTTGCCTTGCCTTTCTTTGCCCTTTTGCCTTGCATTGCCTTTCTTTACCCATTTCTCTTCCTTTGCCATGCTTTGCCCGTTTTGCCTTGCCTTGTCTTGCCTTTCTTTGCCTTTTTGCCCTGCTTTAACCGTTTGCTTTGCCTTCCCTTTCTTTACCCTTTTGCCTTGCCTTGCCTTGCTTTGCCGTTTTGCTTTGCCTTGCCTTGCCTTGCTTTTCCCTTTTGCCTTGCCTTGCCTTGCTTTGCCCTTTTGCCTTGCCTTGCCTTCCTTTGCTCTTTTGCGTTGCCTTACCTTATTTTGCCCTTTTGCCTTGCCTTCCATTGCTTTCTTTGCCCTTTTGCCTTGCCTTGCATTGTCTTGCTTTGCCCTTTTGCCTTTCCTTGCTTTGCCTTTTTGCCTTCCCTTGCCTTGCCTTACCTTGCTCTTTTGCCTTGCCTTGCTTTTTCACTTGGCCTTGTCTTGCCTTTCCTTGCCTTGCCTTTCTTTGCCCTTTTGCCTTGCATTGCCTTGCTTTACCCGTTTGCTTTGCCTTGCCTTGCTTTGCCATTTTGCCTTGTCTTGCATTGTCTTGCTTTCTCTTTTGACTTTCCTTGCTTAGCTTTGCCCTTTTGCCTTGCCTTGCCTTGGTTTGCCTTTATGCCTTGCCATGCCTTGCTTTGCCATTTTCCTTTGCCTTTCTTTGCCTTGCTTTCCCCATTTGCCTTGCCTTGCTTTGCCCTTTTGCCTTGCCTTGCCTTGCCTTGCTTTGCCCTTTAGACTTGCCTTGCAATGTCTTCCTTTGCCCTTATGCCTTTCCTTGCTTTGCCCTTTTGCCTTGCCTTGCCTAGCCTTACTTTGCTCTTTTGCCTTACCTTGCCTTTCTTTGCCCTTTTGCCTTGCATTGCCTTTCTTTACCCGTTTCTCTTCCATTACCATGCTTTGCCCTTTTGCCTTGCCTTGCCTTGCTTTGCCCATTTACCTTGCCTTACCTTTCCTTGCTTTTCCGTTTTGCCTTTCCTTGCCTTTCCCTTCTTTGCCTTTTTGCCTTGACTTGCCTTGCCTTGCTTTGCCCATTTGCCTTTCCTTTCTTTGCCTTTCTTTGCCTGTTTGCCTTGCCTTGCCTTGCTTTACCCGTTTGCTTTGCCTTCCCTTTCTTTACCCTTTTGCCTTGCCTTGCCTTGCTTTGCCCTTTTGCTTTGCCTTGCCTTGCATTGCTATTCCCTTTTGCCTTGCCTTGCCTTGCCTTGTTTTGCCCTTTTGCCTTGCATTACCTTGCTTTACCCTTTTCCCTTTCCTTGCCTTGCCTTGCTTTGCCTTTTTGTCTTGCCCTGCTTTGCCCTTTTGCGTTGCCTTGCCTTGCTTTGCTCTTTTGTGCTGCCTTTGCATGCCTTGGTTTGCACTTTTGTGTTGCCTTCCCTTGCCTTTCTTTGCCCTTTTTCCTTGCCTTGCTTTGCGTTTTTGCCTTACCTTGCCTTGCATTGCCCTTTTGCCTTTCCTTTCTTTGCTTTTTTGCCTTGCCTTGCCTTGCTTTACCCGTTTGCTTTGCCTTCCCTTTCTTTACCCTTTTGCCTTGCCTTGCCTTGCTTTGCTATTCCCTTTTGCCTTGCTTTTCCCTTTTGCCTTGCTATTCCCTTTTGCCTTGCCTTGCCCTGCCTTGTTTTGCCCTTTTGCCTTGCATTACCTTGCTTTACCCTTTTCCCTTTCCTTGCCTTGCCTTTCTTTTCCTTTTTGCCTTGCCCTGCTTTGCCCTTTTGCGTTGCCTTGCCCTGCTTTGCCCTTTTGCCTTGCCTTGCTTTTTCATTTTGCCTTGCCTTTCCTTGCCTTGCCTTTCTTTGCACTTTTGCCTTGCATTGCCCTTCTTTACCTATTTCTCTTCCTTTGCCATGCTTTGCCCTTTTGCCATGCCTTGCCTTGCTTTGCCCATTTACCTTGCCTTACCTTTCCTTGCTTTTCCCTTTGCCTTTCCTTGCCTTTCCTTTCTTTGCCTTTTTGCCTTGACTTGCCTTGCCTTGCTTTGCCCATTTGCCTTTCCTTGCCTTGCCTTTCTTTGCCTTTTTGCCTTGCTTTAACCGTTTGCTTTGCCTTCCCTTTCTTTACCCTTTTGCCTTGCCTTGCCTTGCTTTGCCCATTTACCTTGCCTTACCTTTCCTTGCTTTTCCCTTTTGCCTTGCCTTGCCTTGTTTTGCCCTTTTGACTGGCATTTCCTTGCTTTACCCTTTTCCCTTTTCTTGCCTTGCCTTGCCCTTCTTTTCTCTTTTGCCTTTCCTTGCCTTGCCTTGCTTTGCCATTTTGCCTTGCCTTGCCTTGCTTTTCCCTTTTGCGTTGCCTTGCCTTGCTTTGCTCTTTTGTGCTGCCTTTGCATGCCTTGGTTTGCACTTTTGTGTTGCCTTCCCTTGCCTTTCTTTGCCATTTTGCCTTGCATTGCCTTGCTTTACCCGTTTGCTTTGCATTGCCTTGCTTTGCCATTTTGCCTTGCCTTGCTTTGCGTTTTTGCCTTACCTTGCCTTGCATTGCGCTTTTGTCTTGCCTTTCCTTGTCTTGCTTTCCCTTTTGACTTGCCTTGCTTAGCTTTGCCCTTTTGCCTTGCCTTGCCTTGGTTTGCCTTTATGCCTTTCCATGCCTTGCTTTGCCGTTTTCCCTTGCCTTTCATTGCCTTGCTTTTTCCATTTGCCTTGACTTGCTTTGCCCTTTTGCTTTGCATTGCCTTGCATTTCTTTGCCCTTTTTCCTTGCCTTGCTTTTTCACTTGGCCTTGTCTTGCCTTTCCTTGCCTTACCTTTCTTTGCCCTTTTGCCTTTCATTGCCTTGCTTTACCCGTTTGCTTTGCCTTGCCTTGCTTTGCCATTTTGCCTTGCCTTGCTTTGCGTTTTTGCCTTACCTTGCCTTGCATTGCCCTTTTGCCTTGCCTTGCCTTGTCTTGCTTTCCCTTTTGACTTGCCTTGCTTAGCTTTGCCCTTTTGCCTTGCCTTTCCTTGGTTTTCCTTCATGCCTTGCCATGCCTTGCTTTGCCCTTTTCCCTTGCCTTTCATTGCCTTGCTTTCCCCATTTGCCTTGCCTTGCTTTGCCCTTTAGACTTGCCTTGCATTGTCTTCCTTTGCCCTTTTGCCTTGCCTTGCCTTTCTTTGCCCTTTTGCCTTGCCTTGCTTTTTCATTTTGCCTTGCCTTTCCTTGCCTTGCCTTTCTTTACCCTTTTGCCTTGCATTGCCTTGCTTTGCCCATTTACCTTACCTTACCTTGCCTTTCCTTTCTTTGCCTTTTTGCCTTGACTTGCCTTGCCTTGCTTTGGCCATTTGCCTTTCCTTGCCTTGCCTTTCCTTGCCTTTTTGCCTTGCCTTGCCTTGCCTTTCTTTGCCTTTTTGCCTTGCCTTGCCTTGCTTTAACCGTTTGCTTTGCCTTCCCTTTCTTTACCCTTTTGCCTTGCCTTGCCTTGCTTTGCCGTTTTGCTTTGCCTTGCCTTGCCTTGCTTTTCCCTTTTGCCTTGCCTTGCCTTGTTTTGCCTATTTGACTGGCATTTCCTTGCTTTACCCTTTTCCCTTTTCCTGCTTTCCTTGCCCTTCTTTTCTCTTTTGCCTTTCCTTGCCTTGCCTTTCCTGTCTTTGCCTTTTTGCCTTGCCATGCCTTGCTTTGCCCTTTTCCCTTGCCTTTCATTGCCTTGCTTTCCCCATTTGCCTTGCCTTGCTTTGCCCTTTTTGCCTTGCCTTGCTTTGCTTTGCCCTTTTGCCTTGCCTTGCTTTTTCATTTTGCCTTGCCTTTCCTTGCCTTGCCTTTCTTTGCCCTTTTGCCTTGCATTGCCCTTCTTTACCCATTTCTCTTCCTTTGCCATGCTTTGCCCGTTTTGCCTTTCCTTGCCTTGCCTTTCTTTGCCTTTTTGCCTTGCTTTAACCGTTTGCTTTGCCTTCCCTTTCTTTACCCTTTTGCCTTGCCTTGCCTTGCTTTGCCGTTTTGCTTTGCCTTGCCTTGCCTTGCTTTTCCCTTTTGCCTTGCCTTGCCTTGCTTTGCCCTTTTGCCTTGCCTTGCCTTGCTTTGCTCTTTTGCGTTGCCTTACCTTATTTTGCCCTTTTGCCTTGCCTTCCATTGCTTTCTTTGCCCTTTTGCCTTGCCTTGCATTGTCTTGCTTTGCCCTTTTGCCTTTCCTTGCTTTGCCTTTTTGCCTTCCCTTGCCTTGCCTTACCTTGCTCTTTTGCCTTGCCTTGCTTTTTCACTTGGCCTTGTCTTGCCTTTCCTTGCCTTGCCTTTCTTTGCCCTTTTGCCTTGCATTGCCTTGCTTTACCCGTTTGCTTTGCCTTGCCTTGCTTTGCCATTTTGCCTTGTCTTGCATTGTCTTGCTTTCTCTTTTGACTTTCCTTGCTTAGCTTTGCCCTTTTGCCTTGCCTTGCCTTGGTTTGCCTTTATGCCTTGCCATGCCTTGCTTTGCCATTTTCCTTTGCCTTTCTTTGCCTTGCTTTCCCCATTTGCCTTGCCTTGCTTTGCCCTTTTGCCTTGCCTTGCCTTGCCTTGCTTTGCCCTTTAGACTTGCCTTGCAATGTCTTCCTTTGCCCTTATGCCTTTCCTTGCTTTGCCCTTTTGCCTTGCCTTGCCTAGCCTTACTTTGCTCTTTTGCCTTACCTTGCCTTTCTTTGCCCTTTTGCCTTGCATTGCCTTTCTTTACCCGTTTCTCTTCCATTACCATGCTTTGCCCTTTTGCCTTGCCTTGCCTTGCTTTGCCCATTTACCTTGCCTTACCTTTCCTTGCTTTTCCGTTTTGCCTTTCCTTGCCTTTCCCTTCTTTGCCTTTTTGCCTTGACTTGCCTTGCCTTGCTTTGCCCATTTGCCTTTCCTTTCTTTGCCTTTCTTTGCCTTTTTGCCTTGCCTTGCCTTGCTTTACCCGTTTGCTTTGCCTTCCCTTTTTTTACCCTTTTGCCTTGCCTTGCCTTGCTTTGCCCTTTTGCTTTGCCTTGCCTTGCATTGCTATTCCCTTTTGCCTTGCCTTGCCTTGTTTTGCCCTCTTGCCTTGCATTACCTTGCTTTACCCTTTTCCCTTTCCTTGCCTTGCCTTGCTTTGCCTTTTTTCTTGCCCTGCTTTGCCCTTTTGCGTTGCCTTGCCTTGCTTTGCTCTTTTGTGCTGCCTTTGCATGCCTTGGTTTGCACTTTTGTGTTGCCTTCCCTTGCCTTTCTTTGCCCTTTTTCCTTGCCTTGCTTTGCGTTTTTGCCTTACCTTGCCTTGCATTGCCCTTTTGCCTTTCCTTTCTTTGCCTTTCTTTGCTTTTTTGCCTTGCCTTGCCTTGCTTTACCCGTTTGCTTTGCCTTCCCTTTCTTTACCCTTTTGCCTTGCCTTGCCTTGCTTTGCTATTCCCTTTTGCCTTGCTTTTCCCTTTTGCCTTGCTATTCCCTTTTGCCTTGCCTTGCCTTGCCTTGTTTTGCCCTTTTGCCTTGCATTACCTTGCTTTACCCTTTTCCCTTTCCTTGCCTTGCCTTTCTTTTCCTTTTTGCCTTGCCCTGCTTTGCCCTTTTGCGTTGCCTTGCCCTGCTTTGCCCTTTTGCCTTGCCTTGCTTTTTCATTTTGCCTTGCCTTTCCTTGCCTTGCCTTTCTTTGCACTTTTGCCTTGCATTGCCCTTCTTTACCTATTTCTCTTCCTTTGCCATGCTTTGCCCTTTTGCCATGCCTTGCCTTGCTTTGCCCATTTACCTTGCCTTACCTTTCCTTGCTTTTCCCTTTGCCTTTCCTTGCCTTTCCTTTCTTTGCCTTTTTGCCTTGACTTGCCTTGCCTTGCTTTGCCCATTTGCCTTTCCTTGCCTTGCCTTTCTTTGCCTTTTTGCCTTGCTTTAACCGTTTGCTTTGCCTTCCCTTTCTTTACCCTTTTGCCTTGCCTTGCCTTGCTTTGCCGTTTTGCTTTGCCTTGCCTTGCCTTGCTTTTCACTTTTGCCTTGCCTTGCCTTGTTTTGCCCTTTTGACTGGCATTTCCTTGCTTTACCCTTTTCCCTTTTCTTGCCTTGCCTTGCCCTTCTTTTCTCTTTTGCCTTTCCTTGCCTTGCCTTGCTTTGCCATTTTGCCTTGCCTTGCCTTGCTTTTCCCTTTTGCGTTGCCTTGCCTTGCTTTGCTCTTTTGTGCTGCCTTTGCATGCCTTGGTTTGCACTTTTGTGTTGCCTTCCCTTGCCTTTCTTTGCCATTTTGCCTTGCATTGCCTTGCTTTACCCGTTTGCTTTGCATTGCCTTGCTTTGCCATTTTGCCTTGCCTTGCTTTGCGTTTTTGCCTTACCTTGCCTTGCATTGCGCTTTTGTCTTGCCTTGCCTTGTCTTGCTTTCCCTTTTGACTTGCCTTGCTTAGCTTTGCCCTTTTGCCTTGCCTTGCCTTGGTTTGCCTTTATGCCTTTCCATGCCTTGCTTTGCCGTTTTCCCTTGCCTTTCATTGCCTTGCTTTTTCCATTTGCCTTGACTTGCTTTGCCCTTTTGCCTTGCATTGCCTTGCATTTCTTTGCCCTTTTTCCTTGCCTTGCTTTTTCACTTGGCCTTGTCTTGCCTTTCCTTGCCTTACCTTTCTTTGCCCTTTTGCCTTTCATTGCCTTGCTTTACCCGTTTGCTTTGCCTTGCCTTGCTTTGCCATTTTGCCTTGCCTTGCTTTGCGTTTTTGCCTTACCTTGCCTTGCATTGCCCTTTTGCCTTGCCTTGCCTTGTCTTGCTTTCCCTTTTGACTTGCCTTGCTTAGCTTTGCCCTTTTGCCTTGCCTTTCCTTGGTTTTCCTTCATGCCTTGCCATGCCTTGCTTTGCCCTTTTCCCTTGCCTTTCATTGCCTTGCTTTCCCCATTTGCCTTGCCTTGCTTTGCCCTTTAGACTTGCCTTGCATTGTCTTCCTTTGCCCTTTTGCCTTGCCTTGCCTTTCTTTGCCCTTTTGCCTTGCCTTGCTTTTTCATTTTGCCTTGCCTTTCCTTGCCTTGCCTTTCTTTACCCTTTTGCCTTGCATTGCCTTGCTTTGCCCATTTACCTTACCTTACCTTGCCTTTCCTTTCTTTGCCTTTTTGCCTTGACTTGCCTTGCCTTGCTTTGGCCATTTGCCTTTCCTTGCCTTGTCTTTCCTTGCCTTTTTGCCTTGCCTTGCCTTGCCTTTCTTTGCCTTTTTGCCTTGCCTTGCCTTGCTTTAACCGTTTGCTTTGCCTTCCCTTTCTTTACCCTTTTGCCTTGCCTTGCCTTGCTTTGCCGTTTTGCTTTGCCTTGCCTTGCCTTGCTTTTCCCTTTTGCCTTGCCTTGCCTTGTTTTGCCTATTTGACTGGCATTTCCTTGCTTTACCCTTTTCCCTTTTCCTGCTTTCCTTGCCCATCTTTTCTCTTTTGCCTTTCCTTGCCTTGCCTTTCCTGTCTTTGCCTTTTTGCCTTGCCATGCCTTGCTTTGCCCTTTTCCCTTGCCTTTCATTGCCTTGCTTTCCCCATTTGCCTTGCCTTGCTTTGCCCTTTTTGCCTTGCCTTGCTTTGCTTTGCCCTTTTGCCTTGCCTTGCTTTTTCATTTTGCCTTGCCTTTCCTTGCCTTGCCTTTCTTTGCCCTTTTGCCTTGCATTGCCCTTCTTTACCCATTTCTCTTCCTTTGCCATGCTTTGCCCGTTTTGCCTTGCCTTGTCTTGCCTTTCTTTGCCTTTTTGCCCTGCTTTAACCGTTTGATTTGCCTTCCCTTTCTTTACCCTTTTGCCTTCCCTTGCCTTGCTTTGCCGTTTTGCTTTGCCTTGCCCTGCCTTGCTTGGGGGTTTTGCCTTGCCTTTCTTTTTCATTTTGCCTTGCCTTTCCTTGCCTTGCCTTTCTTTGCCCTTTTGCCTTGCATTGCCCTTCTTTACCCGTTTCTCTTCCCTTACCATGGTTTGCCCTTTTGCCTTGCCTTGCCTTACTTTGCCCTTTTTCCTTGCCTTGCTTTGCGTTTTTGCCTTACCTTGCCTTGCATTGCCCTTTTGCCTTGCCATGCCTTGTCTTGCTTTCCCTTTTGACTTGCCTTGCTTAGCTTTGCCCTTTTCCCTTGCCTTGCCTTGGTTTGCCTTTTTACCTTGCAATGCCTTGCTTTGCCCTTTTCCCTTGCTTTTCATTACCTTGCTTTCCCCATTTGCCTTGCCTTGGTTTGCCCTTTTGCTTTCTCTTGCATTGCCTTGCTTTGCCCTTTGCCTTGCCTTACCTCGCCTTGCTTTGCCCTTTTGCCTTGCATTGCCTTGCTTTGCCCTTTTGCCTTGCCTTGCTTTTTCATTTTGCCTTGCCTTGCCTTTCTTTGCCCTTTTGCCTTGCATTGCCCTTCTTTACCCATTTCTCTTCCTTTGCCATGCTTTGCCCTTTTGCCTTGCCTTGCCTTGCTTTGCCCATTTACCTTGCCTTACCTTGCCTTGCTTTTCCCTTTGCCTTTCCTTGCCTTTCCTTTCTTTGCCTTTTTGCCTTGACTTTCCTTGCCTTGCTTTGCCCATTTGCCTTTCCTTGCCTTGCCTTTCTTTGCCTTTTTGCCTTGCTTTAACCGTTTGCTTTGCCTTCCCTTTCTTTACCCTTTTGCCTTGCCTTGCCTTGCTTTGACGTTTTGCTTTGCCTTGCCTTGCCTTGCTTTTCCCTTTTGCCTTGCCTTGCCTTGTTTTGCCCTTTTGACTGGCATTTCCTTGCTTTACCCTTTTCCCTTTTCTTGCCTTGCCTTGCCCTTCTTTTCTCTTTTGCCTTTCCTTGCCTTGCCTTGCTTTGCCCTTTTGCCTTGCCTTGCCTTGCTTTTCTCTTTTGCGTTGCCTTACCTTATTTTGCCCTTTTGCCTTGCCTTCCATTGCCTTTCTTTGCCCTTTTGCCTTGCCTTGCATTGTCTTGCTTTGCCCTTTTGCCTTTCCTTGCTTTGCCTTTTTGCCTTGCCTTGCATTGCCTTACCTTGCTCTTTTGCCTTGCCTTGCTTTTTCACTTGGCCTTGTCTTGCCTTTCCTTGCCTTGCCTTTCTTTGCCCTTTTGCCTTGCATTGCCTTGCTTTACCCGTTTGCTTTGCCTTGCCTTGCTTTGCCATTTTGCCTTGTCTTGCATTGTCTTGCTTTCACTTTTGACTTTCCTTGCTTAGCTTTGCCCTTTTGCCTTGCCATGCCTTGCTTTGCCCTTTTCCTTTGCCTTTCTTTGCCTTGCTTTCCCCATTTGCCTTGCCTTGCTTTGCCCTTTTGCCTTGCCTTGCCTTGCCTTGCTTTGCCCAATTACCTTGCCTTACCTTTCCTTGCTTTTCCGTTTTGCCTTTCCTTGCCTTGCTTTACTCGTTTGCTTTGCCTTCACTTTCTTTACTCTTTTGCCTTGCCTTGCCTTGCTTTGCCGTGTTGCTTTGCCTTGACTTGCCTTGCATTCTCTTTTGCCTTGCCTTGCCTTGTTTTGCCCTTTTGCCTTGCATTACCTTGCTTTAGCCTTTTCCCTTTCCTTGCCTTGCCTTGCTTTGCTCTTTTGCCTTGCATTACCTTGCTTTAGCCTTTTCCCTTTCCTTGCCTTTCCTTGCTTTGCTCTTTTGCCTTGCCCTGCTTTGCCCTTCTGCGTTGCCTTGCCTTGCTTTGCTCTTTTGTGCTGCCTTTGCATGCCTTGGTTTGCACTTTTGTGTTGCCTTCCCTTGCCTTTCTTTGCCCTTTTGCCTTGCATTGCCTTGATTTAACCGTTTGCTTTGCCTTGCCTTGCTTTGCTATTTTGCCTTGCCTTGCTTTGCGTTTTTACCTTACCTTGCCTTGCATTGCCCTTTTGCCTTGCCTTGCCTTGTCTTGCTTTCCCTTTTGACTTGCCTTGCTAAGCTTTGCCCTTTTGCCTTGCCTTTCCTTGGTTTGCCTTCATGCCTTGCCTTGCCTTGCTTTGCCCTTTTCCCTTGCCTTTCATTGCATTGCTTTCCCCTTTGCCTTGCCTTGCTTTGCCCTTTAGACTTGCCTTGCATTGTCTTCCTTTGCCCTTTTGCCTTTCATTGCTTTGCCCTTTTGCCTTGCCTTGCCTAGCTTTACTTTGCTCTTTTGCCTTACCTTGCCTTTCTTTGCCCTTTTGCCTTGCATTGCCTTGCCTTGCCCATTTACCTTGCCTTACCTTTCCTTGCTTTTCCGTTTTGGCTTTCCTTGCCTTTCCTTTCTTTGCCTTTTTGCCTTGACTTGCCTTGCCTTGCTTTGCCCATTTGCCTTTCCTTTCTTTGCCTTTCTTTGCCTTTTTCCTTGCCTTGCCTTGCTTTACCCGTTTGCTTTGCCTTCCCTTTCTTTACCCTTTTGCCTTGCCTTGCCTTGCTTTGCCCTTTTGCTTTGCCTTTCCTTGCCTTGCCTTGCCTTGTTTTGCCCTTTTGCTTTGCCTTTCCTTGCTTTACCTTTTTCCCTTTCCTTGCCTTGCCTTGCTTTGCCTTTTTGTCTTGCCCTGCTTTGCCCTTTTGCGTTGCCTTGCCTTGCTTTGCTCTTTTGTGCTGGCTTTGCATGCCTTGGTTTGCACTTTTGTGTTGCCTTCCCTTGCCTTTCTTTGCCCTTTTTCCTTGCCTTGCTTTGCGTTTTTGCCTTACCTTGCCTTGCATTGCCCTTTTGACTTGCCATGCCTTGTCTTGCTTTCCCTTTTGGCTTGCCTTGCTTAGCTTTGCCCTTTTCCCTTGCCTTGCCTTGGTTTGCCTTTTTACCTTGCAATGCCTTGATTTGCCCTTTTCCCTTGCCTTTCATTATCTTGCTTTCCCCATTTGCCTTGCCTTGCTTTGCCCTTTTGCCTTCTCTTGCATTGCCTTGCTTTGTCCTTTGCCTTGCCTTGCCTCGCCTTGCTTTGCCCTTTTGCCTTGCCTTGCCTTGCTTTGCCCTTTTGCCTTGCCTTGCTTTTTCATTTTGCCTTGCCTTTCCTTGCCTTGCCTTTCTTTGCCCTTTTGCCTTGCATTGCCTTTCTTTACCCATTTCTCTTCCTTTGCCATGCTTTGCCCGTTTTGCCTTGCCTTGTCTTGCCTTTCTTTGCCTTTTTGCCCTGCTTTAACCGTTTGCTTTGCCTTCCCTTTCTTTACCCTTTTGCCTTGCCTTGCCTTGCTTTGCCGTTTTGCTTTGCCTTGCCTTGCCTTGCTTTTCCCTTTTGCCTTGCCTTGCCTTGCTTTGCCCTTTTGCCTTGCCTTGCCTTCCTTTGCTCTTTTGCGTTGCCTTACCTTATTTTGCCCTTTTGCCTTGCCTTCCATTGCTTTCTTTGCCCTTTTGCCTTGCCTTGCATTGTCTTGCTTTGCCCTTTTGCCTTTCCTTGCTTTGCCTTTTTGCCTTCCCTTGCCTTGCCTTACCTTGCTCTTTTGCCTTGCCTTGCTTTTTCACTTGGCCTTGTCTTGCCTTTCCTTGCCTTGCCTTTCTTTGCCCTTTTGCCTTGCATTGCCTTGCTTTACCCGTTTGCTTTGCCTTGCCTTGCTTTGCCATTTTGCCTTGTCTTGCATTGTCTTGCTTTCTCTTTTGACTTTCCTTGCTTAGCTTTGCCCTTTTGCCTTGCCTTGCCTTGGTTTGCCTTTATGCCTTGCCATGCCTTGCTTTGCCATTTTCCTTTGCCTTTCTTTGCCTTGCTTTCCCCATTTGCCTTGCCTTGCTTTGCCCTTTTGCCTTGCCTTGCCTTGCCTTGCTTTGCCCTTTAGACTTGCCTTGCATTGTCTTCCTTTGCCCTTAAGCCTTTCCTTGCTTTGCCCTTTTGCCTTGCCTTGCCTAGCCTTACTTTGCTCTTTTGCCTTACCTTGCCTTTCTTTGCCCTTTTGCCTTGCATTGCCTTTCTTTACCCGTTTCTCTTCCCTTACCATGCTTTGCCCTTTTGCCTTGCCTTGCCTTGCTTTGCCCATTTACCTTGCCTTACCTTTCCTTGCTTTTCCGTTTTGCCTTTCCTTGCCTTTCCCTTCTTTGCCTTTTTGCCTTGACTTGCCTTGCCTTGCTTTGCCCATTTGCCTTTCCTTTCTTTGCCTTTCTTTGCCTGTTTGCCTTGCCTTGCCTTGCTTTACCCGTTTGCTTTGCCTTCCCTTTCTTTACCCTTTTGCCTTGCCTTGCCTTGCTTTGCCCTTTTGCTTTGCCTTGCCTTGCATTGCTATTCCCTTTTGCCTTGCCTTGCCTTGCCTTGTTTTGCCCTTTTGCCTTGCATTACCTTGCTTTACCCTTTTCCCTTTCCTTGCCTTGCCTTGCTTTGCCTTTTTGTCTTGCCCTGCTTTGCCCTTTTGCGTTGCCTTGCCTTGCTTTGCTCTTTTGTGCTGCCTTTGCATGCCTTGGTTTGCACTTTTGTGTTGCCTTCCCTTGCCTTTCTTTGCCCTTTTTCCTTGCCTTGCTTTGCGTTTTTGCCTTACCTTGCCTTGCATTGCCCTTTTGCCTTTCCTTTCTTTGCTTTTTTGCCTTGCCTTGCCTTGCTTTACCCGTTTGCTTTGCCTTCCCTTTCTTTACCCTTTTGCCTTGCCTTGCCTTGCTTTGCTATTCCCTTTTGCCTTGCTTTTCCCTTTTGCCTTGCTATTCCCTTTTGCCTTGCCTTGCCCTGCCTTGTTTTGCCCTTTTGCCTTGCATTACCTTGCTTTACCCTTTTCCCTTTCCTTGCCTTGCCTTTCTTTTCCTTTTTGCCTTGCCCTGCTTTGCCCTTTTGCGTTGCCTTGCCCTGCTTTGCCCTTTTGCCTTGCCTTGCTTTTTCATTTTGCCTTGCCTTTCCTTGCCTTGCCTTTCTTTGCACTTTTGCCTTGCATTGCCCTTCTTTACCTATTTCTCTTCCTTTGCCATGCTTTGCCCTTTTGCCATGCCTTGCCTTGCTTTGCCCATTTACCTTGCCTTACCTTTCCTTGCTTTTCCCTTTGCCTTTCCTTGCCTTTCCTTTCTTTGCCTTTTTGCCTTGACTTGCCTTGCCTTGCTTTGCCCATTTGCCTTTCCTTGCCTTGCCTTTCTTTGCCTTTTTGCCTTGCTTTAACCGTTTGCTTTGCCTTCCCTTTCTTTACCCTTTTGCCTTGCCTTGCCTTGCTTTGCCCATTTACCTTGCCTTACCTTTCCTTGCTTTTCCCTTTTGCCTTGCCTTGCCTTGTTTTGCCCTTTTGACTGGCATTTCCTTGCTTTACCCTTTTCCCTTTTCTTGCCTTGCCTTGCCCTTCTTTTCTCTTTTGCCTTTCCTTGCCTTGCCTTGCTTTGCCATTTTGCCTTGCCTTGCCTTGCTTTTCCCTTTTGCGTTGCCTTGCCTTGCTTTGCTCTTTTGTGCTGCCTTTGCATGCCTTGGTTTGCACTTTTGTGTTGCCTTCCCTTGCCTTTCTTTGCCATTTTGCCTTGCATTGCCTTGCTTTACCCGTTTGCTTTGCATTGCCTTGCTTTGCCATTTTGCCTTGCCTTGCTTTGCGTTTTTGCCTTACCTTGCCTTGCATTGCGCTTTTGTCTTGCCTTGCCTTGTCTTGCTTTCCCTTTTGACTTGCCTTGCTTAGCTTTGCCCTTTTGCCTTGCCTTGCCTTGGTTTGCCTTTATGCCTTTCCATGCCTTGCTTTGCCGTTTTCCCTTGCCTTTCATTGCCTTGCTTTTTCCATTTGCCTTGACTTGCTTTGCCCTTTTGCTTTGCATTGCCTTGCATTTCTTTGCCCTTTTTCCTTGCCTTGCTTTTTCACTTGGCCTTGTCTTGCCTTTCCTTGCCTTACCTTTCTTTGCCCTTTTGCCTTTCATTGCCTTGCTTTACCCGTTTGCTTTGCCTTGCCTTGCTTTGCCATTTTGCCTTGCCTTGCTTTGCGTTTTTGCCTTACCTTGCCTTGCATTGCCCTTTTGCCTTGCCTTGCCTTGTCTTGCTTTCCCTTTTGACTTGCCTTGCTTAGCTTTGCCCTTTTGCCTTGCCTTTCCTTGGTTTTCCTTCATGCCTTGCCATGCCTTGCTTTGCCCTTTTCCCTTGCCTTTCATTGCCTTGCTTTCCCCATTTGCCTTGCCTTGCTTTGCCCTTTAGACTTGCCTTGCATTGTCTTCCTTTGCCCTTTTGCCTTGCCTTGCCTTTCTTTGCCCTTTTGCCTTGCCTTGCTTTTTCATTTTGCCTTGCCTTTCCTTGCCTTGCCTTTCTTTACCCTTTTGCCTTGCATTGCCTTGCTTTGCCCATTTACCTTACCTTACCTTGCCTTTCCTTTCTTTGCCTTTTTGCCTTGACTTGCCTTGCCTTGCTTTGGCCATTTGCCTTTCCTTGCCTTGCCTTTCCTTGCCTTTTTGCCTTGCCTTGCCTTGCCTTTCTTTGCCTTTTTGCCTTGCCTTGCCTTGCTTTAACCGTTTGCTTTGCCTTCCCTTTCTTTACCCTTTTGCCTTGCCTTGCCTTGCTTTGCCGTTTTGCTTTGCCTTGCCTTGCCTTGCTTTTCCCTTTTGCCTTGCCTTGCCTTGTTTTGCCTATTTGACTGGCATTTCCTTGCTTTACCCTTTTCCCTTTTCCTGCTTTCCTTGCCCTTCTTTTCTCTTTTGCCTTTCCTTGCCTTGCCTTTCCTGTCTTTGCCTTTTTGCCTTGCCATGCCTTGCTTTGCCCTTTTCCCTTGCCTTTCATTGCCTTGCTTTCCCCATTTGCCTTGCCTTGCTTTGCCCTTTTTGCCTTGCCTTGCTTTGCTTTGCCCTTTTGCCTTGCCTTGCTTTTTCATTTTGCCTTGCCTTTCCTTGCCTTGCCTTTCTTTGCCCTTTTGCCTTGCATTGCCCTTCTTTACCCATTTCTCTTCCTTTGCCATGCTTTGCCCGTTTTGCCTTTCCTTGCCTTGCCTTTCTTTGCCTTTTTGCCTTGCTTTAACCGTTTGCTTTGCCTTCCCTTTCTTTACCCTTTTGCCTTGCCTTGCCTTGCTTTGCCGTTTTGCTTTGCCTTGCCTTGCCTTGCTTTTCCCTTTTGCCTTGCCTTGCCTTGCTTTGCCCTTTTGCCTTGCCTTGCCTTGCTTTGCTCTTTTGCGTTGCCTTACCTTATTTTGCCCTTTTGCCTTGCCTTCCATTGCTTTCTTTGCCCTTTTGCCTTGCCTTGCATTGTCTTGCTTTGCCCTTTTGCCTTTCCTTGCTTTGCCTTTTTGCCTTCCCTTGCCTTGCCTTACCTTGCTCTTTTGCCTTGCCTTGCTTTTTCACTTGGCCTTGTCTTGCCTTTCCTTGCCTTGCCTTTCTTTGCCCTTTTGCCTTGCATTGCCTTGCTTTACCCGTTTGCTTTGCCTTGCCTTGCTTTGCCATTTTGCCTTGTCTTGCATTGTCTTGCTTTCTCTTTTGACTTTCCTTGCTTAGCTTTGCCCTTTTGCCTTGCCTTGCCTTGGTTTGCCTTTATGCCTTGCCATGCCTTGCTTTGCCATTTTCCTTTGCCTTTCTTTGCCTTGCTTTCCCCATTTGCCTTGCCTTGCTTTGCCCTTTTGCCTTGCCTTGCCTTGCCTTGCTTTGCCCTTTAGACTTGCCTTGCATTGTCTTCCTTTGCCCTTAAGCCTTTCCTTGCTTTGCCCTTTTGCCTTGCCTTGCCTAGCCTTACTTTGCTCTTTTGCCTTACCTTGCCTTTCTTTGCCCTTTTGCCTTGCATTGCCTTTCTTTACCCGTTTCTCTTCCCTTACCATGCTTTGCCCTTTTGCCTTGCCTTGCCTTGCTTTGCCCATTTACCTTGCCTTACCTTTCCTTGCTTTTCCGTTTTGCCTTTCCTTGCCTTTCCCTTCTTTGCCTTTTTGCCTTGACTTGCCTTGCCTTGCTTTGCCCATTTGCCTTTCCTTTCTTTGCCTTTCTTTGCCTTTTTGCCTTGCCTTGCCTTGCTTTACCCGTTTGCTTTGCCTTCCCTTTTTTTACCCTTTTGCCTTGCCTTGCCTTGCTTTGCCCTTTTGCTTTGCCTTGCCTTGCATTGCTATTCCCTTTTGCCTTGCCTTGCCTTGTTTTGCCCTCTTGCCTTGCATTACCTTGCTTTACCCTTTTCCCTTTCCTTGCCTTGCCTTGCTTTGCCTTTTTTCTTGCCCTGCTTTGCCCTTTTGCGTTGCCTTGCCTTGCTTTGCTCTTTTGTGCTGCCTTTGCATGCCTTGGTTTGCACTTTTGTGTTGCCTTCCCTTGCCTTTCTTTGCCCTTTTTCCTTGCCTTGCTTTGCGTTTTTGCCTTACCTTGCCTTGCATTGCCCTTTTGCCTTTCCTTTCTTTGCCTTTCTTTGCTTTTTTGCCTTGCCTTGCCTTGCTTTACCCGTTTGCTTTGCCTTCCCTTTCTTTACCCTTTTGCCTTGCCTTGCCTTGCTTTGCTATTCCCTTTTGCCTTGCTTTTCCCTTTTGCCTTGCTATTCCCTTTTGCCTTGCCTTGCCTTGCCTTGTTTTGCCCTTTTGCCTTGCATTACCTTGCTTTACCCTTTTCCCTTTCCTTGCCTTGCCTTTCTTTTCCTTTTTGCCTTGCCCTGCTTTGCCCTTTTGCGTTGCCTTGCCCTGCTTTGCCCTTTTGCCTTGCCTTGCTTTTTCATTTTGCCTTGCCTTTCCTTGCCTTGCCTTTCTTTGCACTTTTGCCTTGCATTGCCCTTCTTTACCTATTTCTCTTCCTTTGCCATGCTTTGCCCTTTTGCCATGCCTTGCCTTGCTTTGCCCATTTACCTTGCCTTACCTTTCCTTGCTTTTCCCTTTGCCTTTCCTTGCCTTTCCTTTCTTTGCCTTTTTGCCTTGACTTGCCTTGCCTTGCTTTGCCCATTTGCCTTTCCTTGCCTTGCCTTTCTTTGCCTTTTTGCCTTGCTTTAACCGTTTGCTTTGCCTTCCCTTTCTTTACCCTTTTGCCTTGCCTTGCCTTGCTTTGCCGTTTTGCTTTGCCTTGCCTTGCCTTGCTTTTCACTTTTGCCTTGCCTTGCCTTGTTTTGCCCTTTTGACTGGCATTTCCTTGCTTTACCCTTTTCCCTTTTCTTGCCTTGCCTTGCCCTTCTTTTCTCTTTTGCCTTTCCTTGCCTTGCCTTGCTTTGCCATTTTGCCTTGCCTTGCCTTGCTTTTCCCTTTTGCGTTGCCTTGCCTTGCTTTGCTCTTTTGTGCTGCCTTTGCATGCCTTGGTTTGCACTTTTGTGTTGCCTTCCCTTGCCTTTCTTTGCCATTTTGCCTTGCATTGCCTTGCTTTACCCGTTTGCTTTGCATTGCCTTGCTTTGCCATTTTGCCTTGCCTTGCTTTGCGTTTTTGCCTTACCTTGCCTTGCATTGCGCTTTTGTCTTGCCTTGCCTTGTCTTGCTTTCCCTTTTGACTTGCCTTGCTTAGCTTTGCCCTTTTGCCTTGCCTTGCCTTGGTTTGCCTTTATGCCTTTCCATGCCTTGCTTTGCCGTTTTCCCTTGCCTTTCATTGCCTTGCTTTTTCCATTTGCCTTGACTTGCTTTGCCCTTTTGCCTTGCATTGCCTTGCATTTCTTTGCCCTTTTTCCTTGCCTTGCTTTTTCACTTGGCCTTGTCTTGCCTTTCCTTGCCTTACCTTTCTTTGCCCTTTTGCCTTTCATTGCCTTGCTTTACCCGTTTGCTTTGCCTTGCCTTGCTTTGCCATTTTGCCTTGCCTTGCTTTGCGTTTTTGCCTTACCTTGCCTTGCATTGCCCTTTTGCCTTGCCTTGCCTTGTCTTGCTTTCCCTTTTGACTTGCCTTGCTTAGCTTTGCCCTTTTGCCTTGCCTTTCCTTGGTTTTCCTTCATGCCTTGCCATGCCTTGCTTTGCCCTTTTCCCTTGCCTTTCATTGCCTTGCTTTCCCCATTTGCCTTGCCTTGCTTTGCCCTTTAGACTTGCCTTGCATTGTCTTCCTTTGCCCTTTTGCCTTGCCTTGCCTTTCTTTGCCCTTTTGCCTTGCCTTGCTTTTTCATTTTGCCTTGCCTTTCCTTGCCTTGCCTTTCTTTACCCTTTTGCCTTGCATTGCCTTGCTTTGCCCATTTACCTTACCTTACCTTGCCTTTCCTTTCTTTGCCTTTTTGCCTTGACTTGCCTTGCCTTGCTTTGGCCATTTGCCTTTCCTTGCCTTGTCTTTCCTTGCCTTTTTGCCTTGCCTTGCCTTGCCTTTCTTTGCCTTTTTGCCTTGCCTTGCCTTGCTTTAACCGTTTGCTTTGCCTTCCCTTTCTTTACCCTTTTGCCTTGCCTTGCCTTGCTTTGCCGTTTTGCTTTGCCTTGCCTTGCCTTGCTTTTCCCTTTTGCCTTGCCTTGCCTTGTTTTGCCTATTTGACTGGCATTTCCTTGCTTTACCCTTTTCCCTTTTCCTGCTTTCCTTGCCCATCTTTTCTCTTTTGCCTTTCCTTGCCTTGCCTTTCCTGTCTTTGCCTTTTTGCCTTGCCATGCCTTGCTTTGCCCTTTTCCCTTGCCTTTCATTGCCTTGCTTTCCCCATTTGCCTTGCCTTGCTTTGCCCTTTTTGCCTTGCCTTGCTTTGCTTTGCCCTTTTGCCTTGCCTTGCTTTTTCATTTTGCCTTGCCTTTCCTTGCCTTGCCTTTCTTTGCCCTTTTGCCTTGCATTGCCCTTCTTTACCCATTTCTCTTCCTTTGCCATGCTTTGCCCGTTTTGCCTTGCCTTGTCTTGCCTTTCTTTGCCTTTTTGCCCTGCTTTAACCGTTTGATTTGCCTTCCCTTTCTTTACCCTTTTGCCTTCCCTTGCCTTGCTTTGCCGTTTTGCTTTGCCTTGCCTTGCCTTGCTTTTCCCTTTTGCCTTGCCTTGCCTTGCTTTGCCCTTTTGCCTTGCCTTGCCTTGCTTTGCTCTTTTTCGTTGCCTTACCTTATTTTGCCCTTTTGCCTTGCCTTCCATTGCTTTCTTTGCCCTTTTGCCTTGCCTTGCATTGTCTTGCTTTGCCCTTTTGCCTTTCCTTGCTTTGCCTTTTTGCCTTCCCTTGCCTTGCCTTACCTTGCTCTTTTGCCTTGCCTTGCTTTTTCACTTGGCCTTGTCTTGCCTTTCCTTGCCTTGCCTTTCTTTGCCCTTTTGCCTTGCATTGCCTTGCTTTACCCGTTTGCTTTGCCTTGCCTTGCTTTGCCATTTTGCCTTGTCTTGCATTGTCTTGCTTTCTCTTTTGACTTTCCTTGCTTAGCTTTGCCCTTTTGCCTTGCCTTGCCTTGGTTTGCCTTTATGCCTTGCCATGCCTTGCTTTGCCATTTTCCTTTGCCTTTCTTTGCCTTGCTTTCCCCATTTGCCTTGCCTTGCTTTGCCCTTTTGCCTTGCCTTGCCTTGCCTTGCTTTGCACTTTAGACTTGCCTTGCATTGTCTTCCTTTGCCCTTATGCCTTTCCTTGCTTTGCCCTTTTGCCTTGCCTTGCCTAGCCTTACTTTGCTCTTTTGCCTTACCTTGCCTTTCTTTGCCCTTTTGCCTTGCATTGCCTTTCTTTACCCGTTTCTCTTCCCTTACCATGCTTTGCCCTTTTGCCTTGCCTTGCCTTGCTTTGCCCATTTACCTTGCCTTACCTTTCCTTGCTTTTCCGTTTTGCCTTTCCTTGCCTTTCCCTTCTTTGCCTTTTTGCCTTGACTTGCCTTGCCTTGCTTTGCCCATTTGCCTTTCCTTTCTTTGCCTTTCTTTGCCTTTTTGCCTTGCCTTGCCTTGCTTTACCCGTTTGCTTTGCCTTCCCTTTCTTTACCCTTTTGCCTTGCCTTGCCTTGCTTTGCCCTTTTGCTTTGCCTTGCCTTGCATTGCTATTCCCTTTTGCCTTGCCTTGCCTTGCCTTGTTTTGCCCTTTTGCCTTGCATTACCTTGCTTTACCCTTTTCCCTTTCCTTGCCTTGCCTTGCTTTGCCTTTTTGTCTTGCCCTGCTTTGCCCTTTTGCGTTGCCTTGCCTTGCTTTGCTCTTTTGTGCTGCCTTTGCATGCCTTGGTTTGCACTTTTGTGTTGCCTTCCCTTGCCTATCTTTGCCCTTTTTCCTTGCCTTGCTTTGCGTTTTTGCCTTACCTTGCCTTGCATTGCCCTTTTCCCTTTCCTTTCTTTGCCTTTCTTTGCTTTTTTGCCTTGCCTTGCCTTGCTTTACCCGTTTGCTTTGCCTTCCCTTTCTTTACCCTTTTGCCTTGCCTTGCCTTGCTTTGCTATTCCCTTTTGCCTTGCTTTTCCCTTTTGCCTTGCTATTCCCTTTTGCCTTGCCTTGCCTTGCCTTGTTTTGCCCTTTTGCCTTGCATTACCTTGCTTTACCCTTTTCCCTTTCCTTGCCTTGCCTTTCTTTTCCTTTTTGCCTTGCCCTGCTTTGCCCTTTTGCGTTGCCTTGCCCTGCTTTGCCCTTTTGCCTTGCCTTGCTTTTTCATTTTGCCTTGCCTTTCCTTGCCTTGCCTTTCTTTGCACTTTTGCCTTGCATTGCCCTTCTTTACCTATTTCTCTTCCTTTGCCATGCTTTGCCCTTTTGCCATGCCTTGCCTTGCTTTGCCCATTTACCTTGCCTTACCTTTCCTTGCTTTTCCCTTTGCCTTTCCTTGCCTTTCCTTTCTTTGCCTTTTTGCCTTGCCTTGCCTTGCCTTGCTTTGCCCATTTGCCTTTCCTTGCCTTGCCTTTCTTTGCCTTTTTGCCTTGCTTTAACCGTTTGCTTTGCCTTCCCTTTCTTTACCCTTTTGCCTTGCCTTGCCTTGCTTTGCCGTTTTGCTTTGACTTGCCTTGCCTTGCTTTTCCCTTTTGCCTTGCCTTGCCTTGTTTTGCCCTTTTGACTGGCATTTCCTTGCTTTACCCTTTTCCCTTTTCTTGCCTTGCCTTGCCCTTCTTTTCTCTTTTGCCTTTCCTTGCCTTGCCTTGCTTTGCCATTTTGCCTTGCCTTGCCTTGCTTTTCCCTTTTGCGTTGCCTTGCCTTGCTTTGCTCTTTTGTGCTGCCTTTGCATGCCTTGGTTTGCACTTTTGTGTTGCCTTCCCTTGCCTTTCTTTGCCATTTTGCCTTGCATTGCCTTGCTTTACCCGTTTGCTTTGCATTGCCTTGCTTTGCCATTTTGCCTTGCCTTGCTTTGCGTTTTTGCCTTACCTTGTTCTGCATTGCCGTTTTACCTTGCCTTGCCTTGGTTTGCCTTTTACCTTGCAATGCCTTGCTTTGCCCTTTTCCCTTGCCTTTCATTACGTTGCTTTCCCCCTTTGCCTTGCCTTGCTTTGCACTGTTGCCTTTTCTTGCATTGCCTTGCTTTGCCCTTTTGCCTTTCCTTGCGTAGCTTTACTTTGCTCTTTTGCCTTGCCTTGCCTTGCTCTGCCCTTTTGCCTTGCATTGCCCTTCTTTACCCGTTTCTCTTCCCTTGCCATGCTTTGCCCTTTTGCCTTGCCTTGCCTTGCTTTGCCCATTTACCTTGCCTTACCTTGCCTTGCTTTTCCCTTTTGCCTTTCCTTGCATTTCCTTTCTTTGCATTTTTGCCTTGACTTGCCTTGCCTTGCTTTGCCCATTTGCCTTTCCTTGCCTTGCCTTTCTTTGCCTTTTTGCCTTGCCTTGCCTTGCTTTAACCGTTTGCTTTGCCTTCCCTTTCTTTAGCCTTTTGCCTTGCCTTGCCTTCCTTTGCCGTTTTGCTTTGCCTTGCCTTGCCTTGCTATTCCCTTTTGCGTTGCCTTGCCTTGCTTTGCTCTTTTGTGTTGCCTTTGCATGCCTTGGTTTGCACTTTTGCCTTGCCTTCCCTTGCCTTTCTTTGCCCTTTTTCCTTGCCTTGCTTTGCGTTTTTGCCTTACCTTGCCTTGCATTGCCCTTTTGCCTTGCCTTGCTTTGCCCTTTTGCCTTGCCTTGCCTTGCTTTGCCCATTTACCTTGCCTTACCTTGCATTGCTTTTCCCTTTTGCCTTTCCTTTCCTTTCCTTTCTTTGCCTTTTTGCCTTGACTTGCCTTGCCTTGCTTTCCCCTTTTGCCTTGCCTTGGTTTGCCCTTTTGCCTTCTCTTGCATTGCCCTGCTTTGCCCTTTTGACTTGCCTTGCATTGTCTTACTTTGCCCTTTTGCCTTTCCTTGCTTTGCCCTTTTGCCTTGCCTTGCCTTGCCTTGCTTTGCTCTTTTGCCTTTCCTTGCTTTGCCCTTTTGCCTTACCTTGCCTCGCCTTGCTTTGCTCTTTTGCCTTGCCTTGCTTTGCCCTTTTGCCTTGCCTTGCTTTTTCATTTTGCCTTGCCTTTCCTTGCCTTGCCTTTCTTTGCCCTTTTGCCTTGCATTGCCTTTCTTTACCCGTTTCTCTTCCCTTACCATGCTTTGCCCTTTTGCTTTGTCTTGCCTTGCTTTGCCCATTTACCTTGCCTTACCTTTCCTTGCTTTTCCGTTTTGCCTTTCCTTGCCTTTCCTTTCTTTGCCTTTTTGCCTTGACTTGCCTTGCCTTGCTTTGCCCATTTGCCTTTCCTTTCTTTGCCTTTCTTTGCCTTTTTGCCTTGCCTTGCCTTGCTTTGCCCTTTTGCCTTGCCTTGCTTTGCCCTTTTGCATTGCCTTGCCTTGCTTTGCTCTTTTGTGTTGCCTTTGCATGCCTTGGTTTGCACTTTTGCCTTGCCTTCCCTTGCCTTTCTTTGCCCTTTTTCCTTGCCTTGCTTGCGTTTTTGCCTTACCTTGCCTTGCATTGCCCTTTTGCCTTGCCATGCCTTGTCTTGCTTTCCTTTTTGACTTGCCTTGCTTAGCTTTGCCCTTTTGCCTTGCCTTGCCTTGGTTTGCCTTTTTACCTTGCAATGCCTTGCTTTGCCCTTTTCCCTTGCCTTTCATTACCTTGCTTTCCCCATTTGCCTTGCCTTGGTTTGCCCTTTTGCTTTCTCTTGCATTGCCTTGCTTTGCCCTTTGGCTTGACTTGCCTCGCCTTGCTTTGCCCTTTTGCCTTGCCTTGCCTTGCTTTGCCCTTTTGCCTTGCCTTGCTTTTTCATTTTGCCTCGCCTTTCCTTGCCTTGCCTTTCTTTGCCCTTTTGCCTTGTATTGCCCTTCTTTACCCGTTTCTCTTCCTTTGCCATGCTTTGCCCTTTTGCCTTGCCTTGCCTTGCTTTGCCCATTTACCTTGCCTTACCTTGCCTTGCTTTTCCCTTTTGCCTTTCCTTGCCTTTCCTTTCCTTTCCTTTTTGCCTTTCCTTGCCTTGCCTTTCTTTGCCTTTTTGCCTTGCCTTCCCTTGCTTTAACCGTTTGCTTTGCCTTCCCTTTCTTTACCCTTTTGCCTTGCCTTGCCTTGCTTTGCCGCTTTGCTTTGCCTTGCCTTGCTTTTCCCTTTTGCATTGCCTTGCCTTGTTTTGCCCTTTTGACTGGCATTTCCTTGCTTTACCCTTTTCACTTTTCTTGCCTTGCCTTGCCCTTCTGCTTTGCCTTGCCTTACTTTGCCGTTTTGCCTTGCCATGCCTTGCCCTTCTTTTCTCTTTTGCCTTTCCTTGCCTTGCCTTTCTTTGCCCTTTTGCCTTGCCTTTCTTTGTCTTGCTTTGCTCTTTTGCCTTTCCTTGCTTTGCTTTTTTGCCTTGCCTTGCCTTACCTTGCTTTTTTGCCTTGCCTTGCTTTTTCACTTGGCCTTGTCTTGCCTTTCCTTGCTTTGCTCTTTTGCGTTGCCTTACCTTACTTTGCGCTTTTGCCTTTCCTTCCCTTGCCTTTCTTTGCTCTTTTTCCTTGCCTTGCTTTTTCACTTGGCCTTGTCTTGCCTTTCCTTGCCTTACCTTTCTTTGCCCTTTTGCCTTGCATTGCCTTGCTTTACCCGTTTGCTTTGCCTTGCCTTGCTTTGCCATTTTGCCTTGCCTTGCTTTGCGTTTTTGCCTTACCTTGCCTTGCATTGCCCTTTTGCCTTGCCATGCCTTGTCTTGCTTTATCTTTTGACATGCCTTGCTTAGCTTTGCCCTTTTTCCTTGCCTTGCTTTGCGTTTTTGCCTTACCTTTCCTTGCTTTGCCCTTTTGCCTTGCCTTGCCTCGCCTTGCTTTGCTCTTTTGCCTTGCCTTACCTTGCTTTGCCCTTTTGCCTTGCCTTGCTTTTTCATTTTACTTTGCCTTTCCTTGCCTTGCCTTTCTTTGCCCTTTTGCCTTGCATTGCCCTTCTTTACCCATTTCTCTTCCCTTACCATGCTTTGCCCTTTTGCCTTGCCTTGCCTTGCTTTGCCCTTTTTCCTTGCCTTCCCTTGCCTTGCTTTGCCCGTTGTCCTTGCCTTGCATTGTCTTGCTTTGCCCTTTTGCCTTTCCTTGCTTTTTCACTTGGCCTTGTCTTGCCTTTCCTTGCCTTGCCTTTCTTTGCCCTTTTGCCTGCATTGCCTTGCTTTACCCGTTTGCTTTTCCTTGCCTTGCTTTGCCATTTTGATTTGCCTTGCATTGTCTTGCTTTCACTTTTGACTTTCCTTGCTTAGCTTTGTCCTTTTGCCTTGCCTTGCCTTGGTTTGCCCTTTAGACTTGCCTTGCATTGTCTTCCTTTGCCCTTTTGCCTTTCCTTGCTTTGCCCTTTTGCCTTGCCTTGCCTATCCTTACTTTGCTCTTTTGCCTTACCTTGCCTTTCTTTACCCTTTTGCCTTGCATTGCCTTTCTTTACCCGTTTCTCTTCCCTTAGCATGCTTGGCCCTTTTGCCTTGTCTTGCCTTGCTTTGCCCATTTACATTGCCTTACCTTTCCTTGCTTTTCCGTTGTGCCTTTCCTTGCCTTTCCTTTCTTTGCCTTTTTGCCTTGCCTTCCCTTGCTTTACCCGTTTGCTTTGCCTTCTCTTTCTTTACCCTTTTGCCTTGCCTTGCCTTGCTTTGCCGTTTTGCTTTGCCTTGCCTTGCCTTGCTATTCCCTTTTGCCTTGCCTTGCCTTGCGTTGTTTTGCCCTTTTGCCTTGCATTACCTTGCTTTACGCTCTTCCCTTTCCTTGCCTTGCCTTGCTTTGCCCTTTTGCCTTGCCTTGACTTACTTTGCCGTTTTGCCTTGCCTTCCCTTGCATTTCTTTGCCCTTTTTCCTTGCCTTGCTTTGCGTTTTTGCCTTACCTTGCCTTGCATTGCCCTTTTGCCTTGCCATGCCTTGTCTTGCTTTCCGTTTTGACTTGCCTTGCTTTGCCCTTTTGCCTTGCCTTGCCTCGCCTTGCTTTGCTCTTTTGCCTTGCCTTGCCTTGCTTTTTCATTTTGCCTTGCCTTTCCTTGCCTTGCCTTTCTTTGCCCTTTTGCATTGCATTGCCCTTCTTTAACCGTTTCTCTTCCCTTTCCATGCTTTGCCCTTTTGCCTTGACTTGCCTTGCTTTGTCGTTTTGCTTTGCCTTGCCTTGCCTTGCTATTCCCTTTCTCCTTGCCTTGCCTTGCCTTGCTTTGCTCTTTTGCCTTGCCTTGATTTTTCACGTGGCCTTGTCTTGCCTTTCCTTGCCTTGCCTTTCTTTGCCCTTTTGCCTTGCATTGCCTTGCTTTACCCGTTTTGCTTTGCCTTGCCTTGCATTGCCCTTTTGCCTTGCCTTGCCTTGTCTTGCTTTCCCTTTTGAATTTCCTTGCTTAGCTTTGCCCTTTTGCCTTGCCTTGCCTTTGTTTGCCTTTATGCCTTGCCATGCCTTGCTTTACCCTTTTCCCTTGCCTTTCATTGCCTTGCTTTCCCCATTTGCCTTGCCTTGCTTTGCCCTTCTGCCTTGCCCTGCCTTGCTTTGGGGTTTTGCCTTGCCTTTCTTTTTCATTTTGCCTTGCCTTTCCTTGCCTTGTCTTTCTTTGCCCTTTTGCCTTGCATTGCCCTTCTTTACCCGTTTCTCTTCCCTTACCATGGTTTGCCCTTTTGCCTTGCCTTGCCTTACTTTGCCCTTTTTCCTTGCCTTGCTTTGCGTTTTTGCCTTACCTTGCCTTGCATTGCCCTTTTGCCTTGCCATGCCTTGTCTTGCTTTCCCTTTTGACTTGCCTTGCTTAGCTTTGCCCTTTTGCCTTGCCTTGCCTTGGTTTGCCTTTTTACCTTGCAATGCCTTGCTTTGCCCTTTTCCCTTGCCTTTCATTACCTTGCTTTCCCCATTTGCCTTGCCTTGGTTTGCCCTTTTTCTTTCTCTTGCATTGCCTTGCTTTGCCCTTTGCCTTGCCTTACCTCGCCTTGCTTTGCCCTTTTGCCTTGCATTGCCTTGCTTTGCCCTTTTGCCTTGCCTTGCTTTTTCATTTTGCCTTGCCTTTCCTTGCCTTGCCTTTCTTTGCCCTTTTGCCTTGCATTGCCCTTCTTTACCCATTTCTCTTCCTTTGCCATGCTTTGCCCTTTTGCCTTGCCTTGCCTTGCTTTGCCCATTTACCTGCCTTACCTTGCCTTGCTTTTCCCTTTGCCTTTCCTTGTCTTTCCTTTCTTTGCCTTTTTGCCTTGACTTGCCTTGCCTTGCTTTGCTCATTTGCCTTTCCTTGCCTTGCCTTTCTTTGCCTTTTTGCCTTGCTTTAACCGTTTGCTTTGCCTTCCCTTTCTTTACCCTTTTGCCTTGCCTTGCCTTGCTTTGCCGTTTTGCTTTGCCTTGCCTTGCCTTGCCGTTTTGCTTTGCCTTGCCTTGCCTTGCTTTTCCCTTTTGCCTTGCCTTGCCTTGTTTTGCCCTTTTGACTGGCATTTCCTTGCTTTACCCTTTTTTCTTGCCTTGCCTTGCCCTTCTTTTCTCTTTTGCGTTTCCTTGCCTTGCCTTGCTTTGCCCTTTTGCCTTGCCTTGCCTTGCTTTGGTCTTTTGCGTTGCCTTACCTTATTTTGCCGTTTTGCCTTCTATTGCATTGCCTTGCTTTGCCCTTTTGCCTTGCCTTGCATTGTCTTGCTTTGCCCTTTTGCCTTTCCTTGCTTTGCCTTTTTGCCTTGCCTTGCCTTACCTTGCTCTTTTGCCTTGCCTTGCTTTTTCACTTTGCCTTGTCTTGCCTTTCCTTGCCTTGCCTTTCTTTGCCCTTTTGCCTTGCATTGCCTTGCTTTACCCGTTTGGTTTTCCTTGCCTTGCTTTGCCATTTTGCCTTGTCTTGCATTGTCTTGCTTTCACTTTTGACTTTCCTTGTTTAGCTTTGCCCTTTTGCCTTGCCTTGCCTTGGTTTGCCTTTATGCCTTGCCATGCCTTGCTGTGCCCTTTTCCCTTGCCTTTCTTTGCCTTGCTTTCCCCATTTGCCTTGCCTTGCTTTGCCCTTTTGCCTTGCCTTGCCTTGCCATGCTTTGCCCTTTTGCCTTGCATTGCCTTTCTTTACCCGTTTCTCTTCCCATACTATGCTTTGCCCTTTTGCCTTGCCTTGCCTTGCTTTGCCCATTTACCTTGCCTTACCTTTCCTTGCTTTTCCGTTTTGCCTTTCCTTGCCTTTCCTTTCTTTCTTTGCCTTTTTGCCTTCACTTGCCTTGCCTTGCTTTGCCCATTTGCCTTTCCTTTCTTTGCCTTTCTTTGCCTTTTTGCCTTGCCTTCCCTTGCTTTACCCGTTTGCTTTGCCTTCCCTTTCTTTACCCTTTTGCCTTGCCTTGCCTTGCTTTGCCGTGTTGCTTTGCCTTCCCTTGCCTTGTATTCCCTTCTGACTTGCCTTGCCTTGCCTTGTTTTGCCCTTTTGCCTTGCATTATCTTGCTTTACCCTTTTCCCTTTCCTTGCCTCGCCTTGCTTTGCTCTTTTGCCTTGCCTTGCCTTGCTTTGCCCTTTTGCCTTGCCAGCTTTTTCATTTTGCCTTGGCTTTCCTTGCCTTGCCTTTCTTTGCCCTTTTGCCTTGCATTGCCCTTCTTTACCCGTTTCTTTTCCCTTGCCATGCTTTGCCCTTTTGCCTTGCCTTGCCTTGCTTTGCCCATTTACCTTGCCTTACCTTGCCTTGCTTTGCCCATTTGCCTTGCCTTGCCTTGCCTTTCTTTCCCTTTTTGCCTTGCCTTGCCTTGCTTTAACCATTTGCTTTGCCTTCCCTTTCTTTAGCCTTTTGCCTTGCCTTGCCTTGCTTTGCTCTTTTGCGTTGCCTTACCTTACTTTTGCCCTTTTGCCTTGCCTTGCCTTGCCTTGCTTTGCTCTTTTGCCTTGCCTTGCTTTTTCATTTGGCCTTGTCTTGCCTTTCCTTGCCTTGCCTTTCTTTGCCCTTTTTCCTTGCATTGCCTTGCCTTGCTATTCCCTTTTCCCTTTCCTTGGCTTTCCTTTCTTTGCCCTTTTGCCTTGACTTGCCTTGCCTTGCTTTGCCCATTTGCCTTTCCTTGCCTTGCCTTTCTTTGCCTTTTTGCCTTTCCTTGCCTTGCTTTAACCGTATGCTTTGCCTTCCCTTTCTTTACCCTTTTGCCTTGCCTTGCCTTGCTATTCAGTTTTGCCTTTCCTTGCCTTGCCTTGCTTTGCCCTTTTGCCTTGCCTTGCTTTGCCCTTTTGCGTTGTCTTGCCTTGCTTTGCTCTTTTGTGTTGCCTTTGCATGCCTTGGTTTGCACTTTTGCCTTGCCTTCCCTTGCCTTTCTTTGCCCTTTTTCCTTGCCTTGCTTTGCGTTTTTGCCTTGCCTTGCCTTGCATTGCCCTTTTGCCTTGCCTTCCCTTGCCTTTCTTTGCCCTTTTGCCTTGCCTTGCATTGTCTTGCTTTGCCCTTTTGCCTTTCCTTTCTTTGCCTTTTTGCCTTGACTTGCCTTGCCTTGCTTTGCCCATTTGCCTTTCCTTTCTTTGCCTTTCTTTGCCTTTTTGCCTTGCCTTGTCTTGCTTTAGTCGTTTGCTTTGCCCTCCCTTTCTTTACCCTTTTGCCTTGCCTTGCCTTGCTTTGTCCTTTTGCCTTGCATTACCTTGCTTTACCCTTTTCCATTTCCTTGCCTTTCCTTGCTTTGCCATTTCGCCTTGCCTTCCTTTGCCCTTTTGCGTTGCCTTGCCTTGCTTTGCTCTTTTGTGTTGCCTTTGCATGCCTTGGTTTGCACTTTTGCCTTGCCTTCCCTTGCCTTTCTTTGCCCTTTTTCCTTGCCTTGCTTTGCGTTTTTGCCTTCCCTTGCCTTGCATTGCCCTTTTGCCTTGCCTTGCCTTGTCTTGCTTTCCCTTTTGACTTGCCTTGCTTAGCTTTGCTCTTTTCCCTTGCCTTACCTTGGTTTGCCTTTTTACCTTGCAATGCCTTGCATGCCCTTTTTCCTTGCCTTTCATTATCTTGCTTTCCCCATTTGCCTTGCCTTGGTTTGCCCTTTTGCCTTCTCTTGCATTGCCTTGCTTTGCCCTTTTGACTTGGCTTGCATTGTCTTTCTTTGTTTTTTTGCCTTCCCTTGCTTTGCCCTTTTGCCTTGCCTTGCCTTGCCTTGCTTTGCTCTTTTGCCTTGCCTTGCTTTTTCATTTTGCCTTGCCTTTCCTTGCCTTGCCTTTCTTTGCCCTTTTGCCTTGCATTGCCCTTTTTTCCCCTTTTCTCTTCACTTGCCATGCTTTGCCCTTTTGCCTTGCCTTGCCTTGCTTTGCCCATTTACCTTGCCTTACCTTGCCTTGCTTTGCCCATTTGCCTTGCCTTGCCTTGCTTTTCTTTGCCTTTTTGCCTTGCCTTGCCTTGCTTTGCCCTTTTGCCTTGCCTTGCCTTGCTTTGCTCTTCTGCGTTGCCTTACCTTACTTTGCCCTTTTGCCTTGCCTTCCCTTGCCTTTCTTTGCCAGTTTGCCTTGCCTTGCATTGTCTTGCTTTGCCCTTTTGCCTTTCCTTGCTTTGCCTTTTTGCCTTGCCTTGCCTTGCTTTGCTCTTTTGCCTTGCCTTGCTTTTTCACTTGGCCTTGTCTTGCCTTTCCTTGCCTTGCCTTTCTTTGCCCTTTTTCCTTGCATTACCTTGCTTTACCCGTTTGCTTTGCCTTGCCTTGCTTTGCCATTTTGCCTTGCCTTGCTTTGCGTTTTTGGCTTACCTTGCCTTGCATTGCCCTTTTGTCTTGCCTTGCCTTGCTTTGCCCATTTACCTTGCTTTACCTTTCCTTGCTTTTCCCTTTTGCCTTTCCTTGCATTTCCTTTCTTTGCCATTTTGCTTTGACTTGCCTTGCCTTGCTTTGCCCATTTGCCTTTCCTTTCTTTGCCTTTCTTTGCCTTTTTGCCTTGCCTTCCCTTGCTTTACCCGTTTGCTTTGCCTTCCCTTTCTTTACCCTTTTGCCTTGCCTTGCCTTGCTTTGCCGTTTTGCTTTGCCTTGCCTTGCTATTCCCTTTTGCCTTGCCTTGCCCTGCCTTGCTTTGCCCTTTTGCCTTGCATTACCTTGCTTTACCCTTTTCCCTTTCCTTGCCTTGCCTTGCTTTGCCCTTTTGCCTTGCCTTGCTTTGCCCTTTTGCGTTGCCTTGCCTTGCTTTGCTCTTTTGTGTTGCCTTTGCATGCCTTGGTTTGCACTTTTGCCGTGCCTTCTCTTGCCTTTCTTTGCCCTTTTTCCTTGCCTTGCTTTGCGTTTTTGCCTTACCTTGCCTTGCATTGCCCTTTTGCCTTGCCACGCCTTGTCTTGCCTTCCCTTTTACTTGCCTTGCTTAGCTTTGCCCTTTTCCCTTGCTTTGCCTTGGTTTGCCTTTTTACCTTGCAATGCCTTGCTTTGCCTTTTTCCCTTGCCTTTCATTACCTTGCTTTCCCCATTTGCCTTGCCTTGGTTTGCCCTTTTGCCTTCTCTTGCATTGCCTTGCTTTGCCCTTTTCACTTGGCTTGCATTGTCTTTCTTTGTTTTTTTGCCTTCCCTTGCTTTGCCCTTTTGCCTTGCCTTGCCTTGCCTTGCTTTGCTCTTTTGCCTTCTCTTGCCTTGCCTTTTCCTTTTTGCCTTCCCATGCTTTTTCATTTTGCCTTGCCTTTCCTTTCCTTGCCTTTCTTTGCGCTTTTGCCTTGCATTGCCCTTCTTTACCCGTTTCTCTTCCCTTTCCATGCTTTGCCCATTTACCTTGCCTTACCTTGCCTTGCTTTTCCCTTTTGCCTTTCCTTGCATTTCCTTTCTTTGCCCTTTTGCCTTGACTTGGCTTGCCTTGCTTTGCCCATTTGCCTTTCCTTGCCTTGCCTTTCTTTGCCTTTTTGCCTTTCCTTGCCTTGCTTTAACCGTATGCTTTGCCTTCCCTTTCTTTACCCTTTTGCCTTGCCTTGCCTTGCTATTCAGTTTTGCCTTTCCTTGCCTTGCCTTGCTTTGCCCTTTTGCCTTGCCTTGCTTTGCCCTTTTGCGTTGTCTTGCCTTGCTTTGCTCTTTTGTGTTGCCTTTGCATGCCTTGGTTTGCACTTTTGCCTTGCCTTCCCTTGCCTTTCTTTGCTTTTTTTCCTTGCCTTGCTTTGCGTTTTTGCCTTGCCTTGCCTTGCATTGCCCTTTTGCCTTGCCTTCCCTTGCCTTTCTTTGCCCTTTTGCCTTGCCTTGCATTGTCTTGCTTTGCCCTTTTGCCTTTCCTTGCTTTGCCTTTTTGCCTTGCCTTGCCTTGCTTTGCTCTTTTGCCTTGCATTGCTTTTTCACTTGGCCTTGTCTTGCCTTTCCTTGCCTTGCCTTTCTTTGCCCTTTTGCATTGCCTTGCATTGTCTTGCTTTCACTTTTGACTTTCCTTGCTTAGCCCTTTCGCCTTGCCTTGCCTGGCCTTACTTTGCTCTTTTGTCTTACCTTGCCTTTCTTTGCCCTTTTGCCTAGCATTGCCTTTCTTTACCCGTTTCTCTTCCCTTACCATGCTTTGCCCTTTTGCCTTGCCTTGCCTTGCTTTGCCCTTTTACCTTGCCTTACCTTGCCTTGCTTTTCCCTTTTGCCTTTCCTTGCATTTCCTTTCTTTGCCTTTTTGCCTTGACTTGCCTTGCCTTGCTTTGCCCTTTTGCCTTTCCTTGCCTTGCCTTGCTTTGCCTTTTTGTCTTTCCTTTACTTGCTTTAACCGTTTGCTTTGCCTTGCCTTTCTTTAGCCTTTTGCCTTGCCTTGCCTTGCTTTGCCGTTTTGCTTTGCCTTGCCTTGCCTTGCTATTCAGTTTTGCCTTTCCTTGCCTTGTCTTGTTTTGCCCTTTTGCCTTGCATTTCCTTGCTTTACTCTTTTCCCTTTCCTTGCCTTGCCTTGCCTTGCCCTTTTGCCTTGCCTTGCTTTGCCCTTTTGCGTTGCCTTGTCTTTCTTTGCTCTTTTGTGTTGACTTTGCATGCCTTGGTTTGCACTTTTGCCTTGCCTTCCCTTGCCTTTCTTTGCCCTTTTGCCTTGCCTTGCTTTGCATTTTTGCCTTTCCTTGCTTTGCCTTTTTGCCTTGCCTTCAGTTGTCTTGCTTTCCCTTTTGCCTTGCCTTGCTTACCTTTGCCCTTTTGCCTTGCTTTCCCTTGCTTTTCCCTTTTGCCTTTCCTTGCCTTGCCTTTCTTTGCCTTTTTGCCTTGCCTTGCCTTGCTTTACCCGTTTGCTTTGCCTTCACTTTCTTTGCCCTTTTGCCTTGCCTTGCCTTGCCTTGCTTTGCCCTTTTGACTTGTCTTGCCTTGCTTTACTCTTTTGCCTTGCCTGGCCTTGCCTTGCTTTGTCCTTTTGCCTTGCCTTGCCTTACTTTGCCGTTTTGCCTTGCCTTGCCTTGCCCTTCCTTTCTCTTCTGGCTTTCCTTGCCTTGCCTTGCTTTGCCCTTTTGCCTTGCCTTCCCTTGCCTTTCTTTGCCCTTTTGCCTTGCCTTGCATTGTCTTGCTTTGCCCTTTTGCCTTTCCTTGCTTTGCCCTTTTGCCTTGCCTTGCCTCGCCTTGCTTTGCTCTTTTGTCTTACCTTGCCTTTCTTTGCCCTTTTGCCTTGCATTGCCTTTCTTTACCCGTTTCTCTTCCCTTACCATCCTTTGCCCTTTTGCCTTGCCTTGCCTTGCTTTGCCCATTTACCTTGCCTTACCTTTCCTTGCTTTTCCGTTTTGCCTTTCCTTGCCTTTCCTTTCTTTGCCTTTTTGCCTTGACTTGCCTTGCCTTGCTTTGCCCATTTGCCTTTCCTTTCTTTGCCTTTCTTTGCCTTTTTGCCTTGCCTAGCTTTACCCGTTTGCTTTGCCTTCCCTTTCTTTACCCTTTTGCCTTGCCTTGCCTTGCTTTACCCTTTTGCCTTGCATTACCTTGCTTTACCCTTTTCCCTTTCCTTGCCTTGCCTTGCTTTGTTCTTTTGCCTTGCCTTGCTTTGCCCTTTTGCGTTGCCTTGCCTTGCTTTGCTCTTTTGTGTTGCCTTTGCATGCCTTGGTTTGCAATTTTGCCTTGCCTTCCCTTGCCTTTCTTTGCCCTTTTTCCTTGCCTTGCTTTGCGTTTTTGCCTTACCTTGCCTTGCATTGCCCTTTTGCCTTGCCATGCCTTGTCTTGCTTTCCCTTTTGACTTGCCTTGCTTAGCTTTGCTCTTTTCCCTTGCCTTGCCTTGGTTTGCCTTTTTACCTTGCAATGCCTTGCTTTGCCCTTTTCCCTTGCCTTTCATTACCTTGCTTTCCCCTTTTGCCTTGCCTTGGTTTGCCCTTTTGCCTTCTCTTGCATTGCCTTGCTTTGCCCTTTTGACTTGCCTTGCATTGTCCTGCTTTGCCCTTTTGCCTTTCCTTGGTTTGACCTTTTGCCTTGCCTTGCCTCGCCTTGCTTTGCTCTTTTGCCTTGCCTTGACTTTCTTTGCCCTTTTGCCTTGCCTTGCTTTTTCATTTTGCCTTGCCTTTCCTTGCCTTGCCTTTCTTGGCCCTTTTGCCTTGCATTGCCCTTCTTTACCCATTTCTCTTCCCTTGCCATGCTTTGCCCTTTTGCCTTCCCTTGCCTTGCTTTGCCAATTTACCTTGCCTTACCTGGCCTTGCTTTTCCCTTTTGCCTTTCCTTGCCTTTCCTTTCTTTGCCTTTTTGCCTTGACTAGCCTTGCCTTGCTTAGCCCTTTTGCCTTGCCTTGCCTTGCTTTTCCCTTTTGCCTTTCCTTGCCTTTCCTTTCTTTGCCTGTTTGCCTTGACTTGCCTTGCCTTGCTTAGCCCTTTTGCCTTGCCTTGCCTTGCCTTGCTTTGCCCTTTAGACTTGCCTTGCATTGTGTTCCTTTGCCCTTTTGCCTTTCCTTGCTTTGCCCTTTTGCGTTGCCTTGCCTAGCCTTACTTTGCTCTTTTGCCTTACCTTGCATTTCTTTGCCCTTTTGCCTTACTTTGCCTTTCTTTGCCCTTTTGCCTTGCATTGCCTTTCTTTACCCGTTTCTCTTCCCTTACCATGCTTTGCCCTTTTGCCTTGCCTTGCCTTGCTTTGCCCATTTACCTTGCCTTACCTTTCCTTGCTTTTCCGTTTTGCCTTTCCTTGCTTTTCCTTTCTTTGCCTTTTTGCCTTGACTTGCATTGTCTTGCTTTGCCCTTTTGCCTTTCCTTGCTTTGCCTTTTTGCCTTGCCTTGCCTTGCCTTGCTTTGCCCATTTGCCTTTCCTTTCTTCGCCTTTCTTTGCCTTTTTGCCTTGCCTTGCCTTGCTGTACCCGTTTGCCCTTTTGCCTTGCCGTTCTTTACCCTTTTGCCTTGCCTTGCCTTGCTTTGCCGTTTTGCTTTGCCTTGCCTTGCCTTGCAATTCCCTTTTGCCTTGCCTTGCCCTGCCTTGCTCTGCCCTTTTGCCTTGCCTTGCCTTACTTTGCCGTTTTGCCTTGCTTTGCCTTGCCCTTCTTTTCTCTTTTGCCTTTACTTGCCTTGCCTTGCTTTGCCCTTTTGCCTTGCCTTGCCTTGCTTTGCTCTTTTGCGTGGCCTTACCTTACTTTGCCCTTTTGCCTTGCCTTCCCTTGCCTTTCTTTGCCCTTTTGCCTTGCCTTGCATTGTCTTGCTTTGCCCTTTTGCCTTTCCTTGCTTTGCCTTTTTGCCTTGCCTTGCCTTGCTTTGCTCTTTTGCCTTGCCTTGCTTTTTCACTTGGCCTTGTCTTGCCTTTCCTTGCCTTGCCTTTCTTTGCCCTTTTGTCTTGCATTCTCTTGCTTTACCCGTTTGTATTGCCTTGCCTTGCTTTGCCTTTTTGCCTTGCCTTGCATTGTCTTGCTTTCCCTTTTGACTTTCCTTGCTTAGCTTTGCCCTTTGCCTTTCCTTGCCTTGCTTTGCCCTTTTGCCTTGCCTTGCCTTGCCTTGCTTTGCCCTTTAGACTTGCCTTGCATTGTCTTCCTTTGCCCTTTTGCCTTTCCTTGCTTTGCCCTTTTGCCTTGCCTTGCCTAGCCTTACTTTGCTCTTTTGCCTTACCTTGCCTTTCTTTGCCCTTTTGCCTTGCATTGCCTTTCTTTACCCGTTTCTCTTCCCTTACCATGCTTTGCCCTTTTGCCTTGCCTTGCTTTGCCCATTTACCTTGCCTTACCTTACCTTGCTTTTCCGTTTTGCCTTTCCTTGCCTTTCCTTTCTTTGCCTTTTTGCCTTGCCTTGCCTTGCTTTACCCGTTTGCTTTGCCTTCCATTTCTTTAGCCTTTTGCCTTGCCTTGCCTTGCTTTGCCGTTTTGCTTTGCCTTGCCTTGCCTTGCTATTCAGTTTTGCCTTTCCTTGCATTGTCTTATTTTGCCCTATTGCCTTGCATTTCCTTGCTTTACCCTTTTCCCTTTCCTTGCCTTGCCTTGCCTTGCCTTGCCTTGCCCTTTTGCCTTACCTTGCTTTCCCCTTTTGCCTTGCCTTGGTTTGCCCTTTTGCCTTCTCTTGCATTGCCTTGCTTTGCCCTTTTGACTTGCCTTGCATTGTCCTGCTTTGCCCTTTTGCCTTTCCTTGGTTTGACCTTTTGCCTGGCCTTGCCTCGCCTTGCTTTGCTCTTTTGCCTTGCCTTGACTTTCTTTGCCCTTTTGCCTTGCCTTGCTTTTTCATTTTGCCTTGCCTTTCCTTGCCTTGCCTTTCTTGGCCCTTTTGCCTTGCATTGCCCTTCTTTACCCATTTCTCTTCCCTTGCCATGCTTTGCCCTTTTGCCTTCCCTTGCCTTGCTTTGCCAATTTACCTTGCCTTACCTGGCCTTGCTTTTCCCTTTTGCCTTTCCTTGCCTTTCCTTTCTTTGCCTTTTTGCCTTGACTAGCCTTGCCTTGCTTAGCCCTTTTGCCTTGCCTTGCCTTGCTTTTCCCTTTTGCCTTTCCTTGCCTTTCCTTTCTTTGCCTGTTTGCCTTGACTTGCCTTGCCTTGCTTAGCCCTTTTGCCTTGCCTTGCCTTGCCTTGCTTTGCCCTTTAGACTTGCCTTGCATTGTGTTCCTTTGCCCTTTTGCCTTTCCTTGCTTTGCCCTTTTGCGTTGCCTTGCCTAGCCTTACTTTGCTCTTTTGCCTTACCTTGCATTTCTTTGCCCTTTTGCCTTACTTTGCCTTTCTTTGCCCTTTTGCCTTGCATTGCCTTTCTTTACCCGTTTCTCTTCCCTTACCATGCTTTGCCCTTTTGCCTTGCCTTGCCTTGCTTTGCCCATTTACCTTGCCTTACCTTTCCTTGCTTTTCCGTTTTGCCTTTCCTTGCTTTTCCTTTCTTTGCCTTTTTGCCTTGACTTGCATTGTCTTGCTTTGCCCTTTTGCCTTTCCTTGCTTTGCCTTTTTGCCTTGCCTTGCCTTGCCTTGCTTTGCCCATTTGCCTTTCCTTTCTTCGCCTTTCTTTGCCTTTTTGCCTTGCCTTGCCTTGCTGTACCCGTTTGCCCTTTTGCCTTGCCGTTCTTTACCCTTTTGCCTTGCCTTGCCTTGCTTTGCCGTTTTGCTTTGCCTTGCCTTGCCTTGCAATTCCCTTTTGCCTTGCCTTGCCCTGCCTTGCTCTGCCCTTTTGCCTTGCCTTGCCTTACTTTGCCGTTTTGCCTTGCTTTGCCTTGCCCTTCTTTTCTCTTTTGCCTTTACTTGCCTTGCCTTGCTTTGCCCTTTTGCCTTGCCTTGCCTTGCTTTGCTCTTTTGCGTGGCCTTACCTTACTTTGCCCTTTTGCCTTGCCTTCCCTTGCCTTTCTTTGCCCTTTTGCCTTGCCTTGCATTGTCTTGCTTTGCCCTTTTGCCTTTCCTTGCTTTGCCTTTTTGCCTTGCCTTGCCTTGCTTTGCTCTTTTGCCTTGCCTTGCTTTTTCACTTGGCCTTGTCTTGCCTTTCCTTGCCTTGCCTTTCTTTGCCCTTTTGTCTTGCATTCTCTTGCTTTACCCGTTTGTATTGCCTTGCCTTGCTTTGCCTTTTTGCCTTGCCTTGCATTGTCTTGCTTTCCCTTTTGACTTTCCTTGCTTAGCTTTGCCCTTTGCCTTTCCTTGCCTTGCTTTGCCCTTTTGCCTTGCCTTGCCTTGCCTTGCTTTGCCCTTTAGACTTGCCTTGCATTGTCTTCCTTTGCCCTTTTGCCTTTCCTTGCTTTGCCCTTTTGCCTTGCCTTGCCTAGCCTTACTTTGCTCTTTTGCCTTACCTTGCCTTTCTTTGCCCTTTTGCCTTGCATTGCCTTTCTTTACCCGTTTCTCTTCCCTTACCATGCTTTGCCCTTTTGCCTTGCCTTGCTTTGCCCATTTACCTTGCCTTACCTTTCCTTGCTTTTCCGTTTTGCCTTTCCTTGCCTTTCCTTTCTTTGCCTTTTTGCCTTGCCTTGCCTTGCTTTACCCGTTTGCTTTGCCTTCCATTTCTTTAGCCTTTTGCCTTGCCTTGCCTTGCTTTGCCGTTTTGCTTTGCCTTGCCTTGCCTTGCTATTCAGTTTTGCCTTTCCTTGCCTTGTCTTATTTTGCCCTATTGCCTTGCATTTCCTTGCTTTACCCTTTTCCCTTTCCTTGCCTTGCCTTGCCTTGCCTTGCCTTGCCCTTTTGCCTTGCCTTGCTTTGCCCTTTTGCCTTGCCTTGCCTTTCTTTGCTCTTTTGTGTTGCCTTTGCATGCCTTGGTTTGCCCTTTTGCCTTGCTTTCCCTTGCTTTTCCCTTTTGCCTTTCCTTGCCTTGCCTTTCTTTGCCTTTTTGCCTTGCCTTGCCTTGCTTTACCCGTTTGCTTTGCCTTCACTTTCTTGCCCTTTTGCCTTGCCTTGCCTTGCTTTGCCCTTTTGACTTGTCTTGCCTTGCTTTGCTCTTTTGCCTTGCCTTGCCTTGCCTGCTTTGCCCTTTTGCCTTGCCTTGCCTTACTTTGCCGTTTTGCCTTGTCTTGCCTTGCCCTTCTTTTCTCTTTTGTCTTTCCTTGCCTTGCCTTGCTTTGCCCCTTTGCCTTGCCTTCCCTTGCCTTTCTTTGCCCTTTTGCCTTGCCTTGCATTGTCTTGCTTTGGCCTTTTGCCTTTCCTTGCTTTGCCTTTTTGCCTTGCCTTGCCTTGCTTTGCTCTTTTGCCTTGCCTTGCTTTTTCACTTGGCCTTGTCCTGCCTTTCCTTGCCTTGACTTTCTTTGCCCTTTTGCCTTGCATTGCCTTGCTTTACCCTTTTGCTTTGCCTTGCCTTGCTTTGCCATTTTGCCTTGCCTTGCCTTGCCTTGCTTTATCCATTTCCCTTGCCTTGCTTTGCCCTTTTGCCTTGCCTTTTCCTTGCCTTGCTTTTCCCTTTAGACTTGCCTTGCATTGTCTTCCTTAGCCCTTTGCCTTTCCTTTCTTTGCCCTTTTGCCTTTCCTTGCCTAGCATTACTTTGCTCTTTTGTCTAACCTTGCCTTTCTTTGCCCTTTTGCCTTCCTCTGACTTTCTTTACGCGTTTCTCTTCCCTTACCATGCTTTGCCCTTTTGCCTTGCCTTGCCTTGCTTTGCCCATTTACTTTGCTTTACCTTTCCTTGCTTTTCCCTTTTGCCTTTCCTTGCATTTCCTTTCTTTGCCATTTTGCTTTGACTTGCCTTGCCTTGCTTTGCCCATTTGCCTTTCCTTTCTTTGCCTTTCTTTGCCTTTTTGCCTTGCCTTCCCTTCCTTTACCCGTTTGCTTTGCCTTCCCTTTCTTTACCCTTTTGCCTTGCCTTGCCTTGCTTTGCCGTTTTGCTTTGCCTTGCCTTGCCTTGCTATTCCCTTTTGCCTTGCCTTGCCCTGCCTTGCTTTGCCCTTTTGCCTTGCATTACCTTGCTTTACCCTTTTCCCTTTCCTTGCCTTGCCTTGCTTTGCCCTTTTGCCTTGCCTTGCTTTGCCCTTTTGCGTTGCCTTGCCTTGCTTTGCTCTTTTGTGTTGCCTTTGCATGCCTTGGTTTGCACTTTTGCCTTGCCTTCTCTTGCCTTTCTTTGCCCTTTTTCCTTGCCTTGCTTTGCGTTTTTGCCTTACCTTGCCTTGCATTGCCCTTTTGCCTTGCCACGCCTTGTCTTGCCTTCCCTTTTACTTGCCTTGCTTAGCTTTGCCCTTTTCCCTTGCTTTGCCTTGGTTTGCCTTTTTACCTTGCAATGCCTTGCTTTGCCTTTTTCCCTTGCCTTTCATTACCTTGCTTTCCCCATTTGCCTTGCCTTGGTTTGCCCTTTTGCCTTCTCTTGCATTGCCTTGCTTTGCCCTTTTGACTTGGCTTGCATTGTCTTTCTTTGTTTTTTTGCCTTCCCTTGCTTTGCCCTTTTGCCTTGCCTTGCCTTGCCTTGCTTTGCTCTTTTGCCTTCTCTTGCCTTGCCTTTGCCCTTTTGCCTTCCCTTGCTTTTTCATTTTGCCTTGCCTTTCCTTTCCTTGCCTTTCTTTGCGCTTTTGCCTTGCATTGCCCTTCTTTACCCGTTTCTCTTCCCTTTCCATGCTTTGCCCATTTACCTTGCCTTACCTTGCCTTGCTTTTCCCTTTTGCCTTTCCTTGCATTTCCTTTCTTTGCCCTTTTGCCTTGACTTGCCTTGCCTTGCTTTGCCCATTTGCCTTTCCTTGCCTTGCCTTTCTTTGCCTTTTTGCCTTTCCTTGCCTTGCTTTAACCGTATGCTTTGCCTTCCCTTTCTTTACCCTTTTGCCTTGCCTTGCCTTGCTATTCAGTTTTGCCTTTCCTTGCCTTGCCTTGCTTTGCCCTTTTGCCTTGCATTGCTTTGCCCTTTTGCGTTGTCTTGCCTTGCTTTGCTCTTTTGTGTTGCCTTTGCATGCCTTGGTTTGCACTTTTGCCTTGCCTTCCCTTGCCTTTCTTTGCCCTTTTTCCTTGCCTTGCTTTGCGTTTTTGCCTTGCCTTGCCTTGCATTGCCCTTTTGCCTTGCCTTCCCTTGCCTTTCTTTGCCCTTTTGCCTTGCCTTGCATTGTCTTGCTTTGCCCTTTTGCCTTTCCTTGCTTTGCCTTTTTGCCTTGCCTTGCCTTGCTTTGCTCTTTTGCCTTGCATTGCTTTTTCACTTGGCCTTGTCTTGCCTTTCCTTGCCTTGCCTTTCTTTGCCCTTTTGCCTTGCCTTGCATTGTCTTGCTTTCACTTTTGACTTTCCTTGCTTAGCCCTTTTGCCTTGCCTTGCCTGGCCTTACTTTGCTCTTTTGTCTTACCTTGCCTTTCTTTGCCCTTTTGCCTTGCATTGCCTTTCTTTACCCGTTTCTCTTCCCTTACCATGCTTTGCCCTTTTGCCTTGCCTTGCCTTGCTTTGCCCTTTTACCTTGCCTTACCTTGCCTTGCTTTTCCCTTTTGCCTTTCCTTGCATTTCCTTTCTTTGCCTTTTTGCCTTGACTTGCCTTGCCTTGCTTTGCCCTTTTGCCTTTCCTTGCCTTGCCTTGCTTTGCCTTTTTGTTTTTCCTTTACTTGCTTTAACCGTTTGCTTTGCCTTCCCTTTCTTTAGCCTTTTGCCTTGCCTTGCCTTGCTTTGCCGTTTTGCTTTGCCTTGCCTTGCCTTGCTATTCAGTTTTGCCTTTCCTTGCCTTGTCTTGTTTTGCCCTTTTGCCTTGCATTTCCTTGCTTTACTCTTTTCCCTTTCCTTGCCTTGCCTTGCCTTGCCCTTTTGCCTTGCCTTGCTTTGCCCTTTTGCGTTGCCTTGCCTTTCTTTGCTCTTTTGTGTTGACTTTGCATGCCTTGGTTTGCACTTTTGCCTTGCCTTCCCTTGCCTTTCTTTGCCCTTTTGCCTTGCCTTGCTTTGCATTTTTGCCTTTCCTTGCTTTGCCTTTTTGCCTTGCCTTCAGTTGTCTTGCTTTCCCTTTTGCCTTGCCTTGCTTACCTTTGCCCTTTTGCCTTGCTTTCCCTTGCTTTTCCCTTTTGCCTTTCCTTGCCTTGCCTTTCTTTGCCTTTTTGCCTTGCCTTGCCTTGCTTTACCCGTTTGCTTTGCCTTCACTTTCTTTGCCCTTTTGCCTTGCCTTGCCTTGCCTTGCTTTGCCCTTTTGACTTGTCTTGCCTTGCTTTACTCTTTTGCCTTGCCTGGCCTTGCCTTGCTTTGTCCTTTTGCCTTGCCTTGCCTTACTTTGCCGTTTTGCCTTGCCTTGCCTTGCCCTTCCTTTCTCTTCTGGCTTTCCTTGCCTTGCCTTGCTTTGCCCTTTTGCCTTGCCTTCCCTTGCCTTTCTTTGCCCTTTTGCCTTGCCTTGCATTGTCTTGCTTTGCCCTTTTGCCTTTCCTTGCTTTGCCCTTTTGCCTTGCCTTGCCTCGCCTTGCTTTGCTCTTTTGTCTTACCTTGCCTTTCTTTGCCCTTTTGCCTTGCATTGCCTTTCTTTACCCGTTTCTCTTCCCTTACCATGCTTTGCCCTTTTGCCTTGCCTTGCCTTGCTTTGCCCATTTACCTTGCCTTACCTTTCCTTGCTTTTCCGTTTTGCCTTTCCTTGCCTTTCCTTTCTTTGCCTTTTTGCCTTGACTTGCCTTGCCTTGCTTTGCCCATTTGCCTTTCCTTTCTTTGCCTTTCTTTGCCTTTTTGCCTTGCCTAGCTTTACCCGTTTGCTTTGCCTTCCCTTTCTTTACCCTTTTGCCTTGCCTTGCCTTGCTTTACCCTTTTGCCTTGTATTACCTTGCTTTACCCTTTTCCCTTTCCTTGCCTTGCCTTGCTTTGTTCTTTTGCCTTGCCTTGCTTTGCCCTTTTGCGTTGTCTTGCCTTGCTTTGCTCTTTTGTGTTGCCTTTGCATGCCTTGGTTTGCAATTTTGCCTTGCCTTCCCTTGCCTTTCTTTGCCCTTTTTCCTTGCCTTGCTTTGCGTTTTTGCCTTACCTTGCCTTGCATTGCCCTTTTGCCTTGCCATGCCTTGTCTTGCTTTCCCTTTTGACTTGCCTTGCTTAGCTTTGCTCTTTTCCCTTGCCTTGCCTTGGTTTGCCTTTTTACCTTGCAATGCCTTGCTTTGCCCTTTTCCCTTGCCTTTCATTACCTTGCTTTCCCCTTTTGCCTTGCCTTGGTTTGCCCTTTTGCCTTCTCTTGCATTGCCTTGCTTTGCCCTTTTGACTTGCCTTGCATTGTCCTGCTTTGCCCTTTTGCCTTTCCTTGGTTTGACCTTTTGCCTTGCCTTGCCTCGCCTTGCTTTGCTCTTTTGCCTTGCCTTGACTTTCTTTGCCCTTTTGCCTTGCCTTGCTTTTTCATTTTGCCTTGCCTTTCCTTGCCTTGCCTTTCTTGGCCCTTTTGCCTTGCATTGCCCTTCTTTACCCGTTTCTCTTCCCTTGCCATGCTTTGCCCTTTTGCCTTCCCTTGCCTTGCTTTGCCAATTTACCTTGCCTTACCTGGCCTTGCTTTTCCCTTTTGCCTTTCCTTGCCTTTCCTTTCTTTGCCTTTTTGCCTTGACTAGCCTTGCCTTGCTTAGCCCTTTTGCCTTGCCTTGCCTTGCTTTTCCCTTTTGCCTTTCCTTGCCTTTCCTTTCTTTGCCTGTTTGCCTTGACTTGCCTTGCCTTGCTTAGCCCTTTTGCCTTGCCTTGCCTTGCCTTGCTTTGCCCTTTAGACTTGCCTTGCATTGTGTTCCTTTGCCCTTTTGCCTTTCCTTGCTTTGCCCTTTTGCGTTGCCTTGCCTAGCCTTACTTTGCTCTTTTGCCTTACCTTGCATTTCTTTGCCCTTTTGCCTTACTTTGCCTTTCTTTGCCCTTTTGCCTTGCATTGCCTTTCTTTACCCCTTTCTCTTCCCTTACCATGCTTTGCCCTTTTGCCTTGCCTTGCCTTGCTTTGCCCATTTACCTTGCCTTACCTTTCCTTGCTTTTCCGTTTTGCCTTTCCTTGCTTTTCCTTTCTTTGCCTTTTTGCCTTGACTTGCATTGTCTTGCTTTGCCCATTTGCCTTTCCTTTCTTTGCCTTTCTTTGCCTTTTTGCCTTGCCTTCCCTTGCTTTACCCGTTTGCTTTGCCTTCCCTTTCTTTACCCTTTTGCCTTGCCTTGCCTTGCTTTGCCGTTTTGCTTTGCCTTGCCTTGCCTTGCTATTCCCTTTTGCCTTGCCTTGCCCTGCCTTGCTTTGCCCTTTTGCCTTGCATTACCTTGCTTTACCCTTTTCCCTTTCCTTGCCTTGCCTTGCTTTGCCCTTTTGCCTTGCCTTGCTTTGCCCTTTTGCGTTGCCTTGCCTTGCTTTGCTCTTTTGTGTTGCCTTTGCATGCCTTGGTTTGCACTTTTGCCTTGCCTTCTCTTGCCTTTCTTTGCCCTTTTTCCTTGCCTTGCTTTGCGTTTTTGCCTTACCTTGCCTTGCATTGCCCTTTTGCCTTGCCACGCCTTGTCTTGCCTTCCCTTTTACTTGCCTTGCTTAGCTTTGCCCTTTTCCCTTGCTTTGCCTTGGTTTGCCTTTTTACCTTGCAATGCCTTGCTTTGCCTTTTTCCCTTGCCTTTCATTACCTTGCTTTCCCCATTTGCCTTGCCTTGGTTTGCCCTTTTGCCTTCTCTTGCATTGCCTTGCTTTGCCCTTTTGACTTGGCTTGCATTGTCTTTCTTTGTTTTTTTGCCTTCCCTTGCTTTGCCCTTTTGCCTTGCCTTGCCTTGCCTTGCTTTGCTCTTTTGCCTTCTCTTGCCTTGCCTTTGCCCTTTTGCCTTCCCTTGCTTTTTCATTTTGCCTTGCCTTTCCTTTCCTTGCCTTTCTTTGCGCTTTTGCCTTGCATTGCCCTTCTTTACCCGTTTCTCTTCCCTTTCCATGCTTTGCCCATTTACCTTGCCTTACCTTGCCTTGCTTTTCCCTTTTGCCTTTCCTTGCATTTCCTTTCTTTGCCCTTTTGCCTTGACTTGCCTTGCCTTGCTTTGCCCATTTGCCTTTCCTTGCCTTGCCTTTCTTTGCCTTTTTGCCTTTCCTTGCCTTGCTTTAACCGTATGCTTTGCCTTCCCTTTCTTTACCCTTTTGCCTTGCCTTGCCTTGCTATTCAGTTTTGCCTTTCCTTGCCTTGCCTTGCTTTGCCCTTTTGCCTTGCCTTGCTTTGCCCTTTTGCGTTGTCTTGCCTTGCTTTGCTCTTTTGTGTTGCCTTTGCATGCCTTGGTTTGCACTTTTGCCTTGCCTTCCCTTGCCTTTCTTTGCCCTTTTTCCTTGCCTTGCTTTGCGTTTTTGCCTTGCCTTGCCTTGCATTGCCCTTTTGCCTTGCCTTCCCTTGCCTTTCTTTGCCCTTTTGCCTTGCCTTGCATTGTCCTTTTGCCTTGCCTTCCCTTGCCTTTCTTTGCCCTTTTGCCTTGCCTTGCATTGTCTTGCTTTGCCCTTTTGCCTTTCCTTGCTTTGCCTTTTTGCCTTGCCTTGCCTTGTTTTGCCCCTTTACCTTGCCGTACCTTTCCTTGCTTTTCCGTTTTGCCTTTCCTTGCCTTTCCTTTCTTTGCCTTTTTGCCTTGACTTGCCTTGCCTTGCTTTGCCCATTTGCCTTTCCTTTCTTTGCCTTTCTTTGCCTTTTTGCCTTGCCTTGTCTTGCTTTAGTCGTTTGCTTTGCCCTCCCTTTCTTTACCCTTTTGCCTTGCCTTGCCTTGCTTTGCCCTTTTGCCTTCCATTACCTTGCTTTACCCTTTTCCCTTTCCTTGCCTTTCCTTGCTTTGCCATTTCGCCTTGCCTTCCTTTGCCCTTTTGCGTTGCCTTGCCTTGCTTTGCTCTTTTGTGTTGCCTTTGCATGCCTTGGTTTGCACTTTTGCCTTGCCTTCCCTTGCCTTTCTTTGCCCTTTTTCCTTGCCTTGCTTTGCGTTTTTGCCTTACCTTGCCTTGCATTGCCCTTTTGCCTTGCCTTGCCTTGTCTTGCTTTCCCTTTTGACTTGCCTTGCTTAGCTTTGCTCTTTTCCCTTGCCTTACCTTGGTTTGCCTTTTT